>NKZO01001642.1:0-81028 GCA_002370185.1 Metschnikowia sp. 01-655c1
GACAGTGACTGCGAAAACGAATGCGACCAATAAGCCTAATAAGTTCATTTTAGGGATTGTTGGGTTGGGAAAGGAATGGATTTTTTCGTTGTCTTTTTTTTTTTTCTATTTTTGATTTCTCTTTTTTGGGCGGTTAAAAAATTAGACTTGGGGAAGGGACTGGCGTCTATAAATACCGTGGTTCCAGACACTTCAAGTAAACAAAGGACCAAGCAGAAAACACCAAAGAGACATGCAACCACTAGAAGATAAAAAATATCATAATAGAGTGTAAAATAATGTAATATAATGACCTCAAAATAAATTGATCGTGGATAATTCATTATAAACAATTGATCGTGGTTAATTCATTATAAACAATTGATCGTGGTTAATTCATTATAAACAATTGATCGTGGTTAATTCATTATAAACAATTGATCTTGGATAATTTATTATAAACAATTGATCGTGGTTAATTCATTATAAACAATTGATGGCTGGTGATATGAATGTGCACGGCGGTGCTGTAGAGTTAGGTCGCACCCACAAAAGACAGTCTAAACGTGCCAATAGAGTACTACCAATAGAGTACTACCAATAGAGTACTACCAATAGAGTACTACTAATACTCCTGAGACTAATACCCCAACAATACCCCGGTAATACCCTGTTACCAGTCCAGTACTTCCGATACCCCAATACTAATAAACACCTTTCAATACGCGTCCGATTGTTTTCTGGCGCGGCGCGCATACCGAACCGTAAAGCTTCGATTCTGCAGGGATGGAGTCTTACCGAGGATCCTGTTGAGAGTTTGTATGCACTCTCTGGTAAGGTGGAATTGTTAGAGGTGTACGGGTTTATCTTAGGTCACTTGTATTCTTCTCTAAGCTAGATATATCAGTGAACTATTCTCACAATTGATGCCCTGTCAAACATGACCGGGATCCCAGATATATATAGTTCTCCTCGGAATTCATTCCTGTATTCAATACCGAGGTCATCTCTCTCCAGAGACCCAATCGGAACGCTTCAGATTGTTCAGGTTGTTTCTTATTCTGAAATCTCGCCTCGGGTCTTCAACCTCATTTGGTTCCAAGGACCGAATGCATTCCTTATACACAGGATGCAACCTTCGGAACGTCATGTAGTGTCATGCATGTTTAGAAATACACTCACCATGCACACTTCCTGGCCCATCTGCCCAACTCAATTGTTTTCCTTCTGTACTGCAGATAGTACAAGTCATCGCGTCTTGTGTTGAACTTGTGGGACATGTGACATGTGTCAACCTGTCAACCTGTGAGTGCGGGCAACTCTTAAACATGTTGCCTGCAGGTCGACGACAACACACAGGCCGGAGATGTATTGAGAATCAGTCCAGGTCCTCAGTAAACATCAGTACTTCTACACTAGTTAATATTGGTGGGTCTGGTGTGGGGAGACATCTTGGTATGTCCTCCCTCAGTTGATATATATTTCGGTTACTCTTATAAAATAGCGGAAGCTTGTCCTTTTATATTGAGGTGAGCCTTCACATGACCAAAGTCAGGTGAGTGACTGCGGTATAAGAGAAACAGCAAGAGCTGTTTTCTCAACAGTCTGAAAATGAGCCTTAAAAAGAGAGCTTTTGAATGCGCGGTCGATTATTTTCTGGCGCCGCGCGCATACCGAGCTGTGCCGTACAATGCGGTACCAGATCCTTTCAACATATGTTTTCGTATATATTATTATACATGGATATGTAATGATGAGAAAATAGCACCTGTGTTTCTCTAAGGCTGCAGTCACTCATGTGACTTTAGTCGTGTGAAGGCTCACCCCAATATAAGAGGACAAGCTCCCGCTATTTTACACCACCAAAAGGATGACATATCAAGATGTCTCCCGACACCAGACCCACGAATATTGATTAGTAGATGTTAGATCCACGATAGCCAGGGCCCTGCCTATAGAGGATTCATGAAGCCTACTCTGCCCGATCGTAACAATGGCCATTCCAAACTCCTTGTCCCATTGCGCGCTGCACGAAGTACCACGATGGTCCTTTTGGAATATTCTAGAACAATCCTTACTATTGTTCTAGTTAAGAGTTTTTCGGGTAACACGTTTCTCTCAAAGTTATATAAGCCACTTCGGTTCCTCTCTTGAGGAACTATCAACGAGCAAAGTATTAGTAAGGCATAAATGTATTAAAGAACATAACAAAAGGTCCCTAAAGAGAAATATTCTTAAAGATTCTTTTTTCGGAAATATGAAGAAAGAGGTTGTGCGACTTCAAGAAATAGAGCTTATGAAAAAATCTCAAATGGGAAGCGCACCACCGCAGGAAAATAAGGGCTTATGCACGTGCATACCTAATGCCACAGCTCCCTAAGTACAGGACACTTAAATGTATTTCCTGTAAAAGCACGGTTTATCACCACACTATCTTTCAATGAATTTTTTTTTTTTTTTTTGAATTTGGCTGCTGAGCGTGAATTGGGGGAATTTTTGTTGAATCTGTGAATTTGGTGAATATTTTTGTAGAATCTGTTGATGAGTCAAAATTCTTTTGTTTATTTTTCACTGAATTGAGAACGTTAGAATAAAATTTGGGCTAAAGTTGCCTCTAAATTTGTCTTAGTGTTTAGACAAACGCTTCTTTTTCCTATTTTATTTACGTGCCTTTCTCTTGTTTCTTTTTGAATACTCTACTAAGGTCGTATTTGTCAATTACCTTGAAAATGACATCCTGGTGTCTTACCGTCTGTCATATAAGACACACAGTCATGTATTATATACTATACTCATCTTCACACGTTCCGAACAATACAGTTCTAGAATACTATACCTCATACCATATTGACCAGAGTACTTAATCTCCATGCTATAATATACACGACAGTACTTAATCTCCATGCTATAAAGTTGACTAGAGTACTATACTATTGACTTGTTCATGGAAGATGCAATGGCTCTTTTTAGAGGTAAGAGGCAAACCTGTACCCTGAAACAAATCTCTGAAAATGCCATCTCATAAAGATAATGCTTAACTTCGTTTGGAAATTGACCCCAGTAGAATGGACGATCTGCAATCTTGGAGTCATCATCAAACTTGCATTCAAACTCTTCGGTAGAAGGACCAACCGCCAAAATCTCAACATCAAACCATGCAAAGCCTGGGGTCGCTGTGTCATATGTGAAATAATACTGTATTAGAGTGCTCTACATTGACTACACTATTGACTACAGTACTACACCTCCAAGTTATATCATTGACTACACTACTATACATTGACTACAGTACTACACTATTAACCAGAGTACCTAGCATGTAGGGCAGTCCAATCAAAATATTTCTCAAGTCGTGCGAACTCACTTTCACATTCCTTCAACTATCATTCATGGAATGAAGGTTAACCACATCGATGTTTGCTCTGCTTATCTACATCTGGTGTTGGATGAACCGGTATACTTCAAATCACCTAAAGGCATCAAGGGAGTCGACCAGACCAAAACATGGAGACTTAAAAAGGCTTTATACGGACTAAAGAAGTCTGGACGCACTTGGTATTTGACTATATCAGAAAATCTTGAAGCATACGGATTCGTAAAAACCAGATCTGACAGAGGATGCTTTACAAAGAATATCGTGAATAAAAGCACAAAGAAAATGAGAAGAATATGAATCCTTGTGCAACGAGTCTTGCTTTTATTGTACCATTTCCCTTCTTGTCGGATTCATCTTCCGTGTATACCCATCGAACCCCAATGGGCGTCGTTCCAACGGGTACGTCTCGTTTTATTATGAGTTCGAATACATCCATGCATTTTAACTTGTTGATGTCGTCTTCCTCTGCCTGGCTTACTGTTGGTTCTCCTTATTCTTACGCTCTTCGGGTCAAGGAACTTGAAGACCTTGAGCCAGTTGAGAAACAGAGGCTTAATATCCAGGGTTTTCATCGACATCTCAATCAACACATCAAATGATTACAGTTGAAGACTCATGTCTTTACTCAGTTAGATAAAGAGACTGAGGCTGTGACTGTTCCTGAGTGCAAGGTTTATACGACGGAGGAGATATTGGACAGTGCGAGGACGTTTTGGCAGACTAGTATGAAACAACCTCCGCCACCTCGTTTCGATCAGCTGACTACATATCTTGGAGCTTGGCCACCACAGCTAAGTGAAGAGGAGTGTACGAAGTCAGGTCGTGCCTTCACCAGTAAGGTTGCACTGATGGTTCCTCCCTTCAACGTGTCGGGTAGTATTTTTTGAATAGCGGACCAAGTAAGCCTCGAGATTTTTCTGGCACATGATGACATTAATGGTACTTCCCAGTCGTAGAGTCCTCCCGTTTTCACCCACTTCGACACATATCGCACTTTGACCTGGTAAGGTACAACTTACATATCCCTGTATATCAATATATACTAAAACATAGGTTGGAAAGTATTGACTACACTACTATTGACTAGACTACTATACATTGACTAGACTACTGCACTATAGCTAGTCATTAACTGGAGCTTATGAATCCTCCTCTACATACTTGTCTATCAGTCCTTGGACGCTGCCCTTGATGATATTCTTCTTTCTTTTAGAATCACCAAGTTTGGGTTTACCCGAACGGCTCTAAGGCTCGCGCTTGTCTTGAAGTCGACTTTCGTCCTTGGTACTCCGGTGAATGAGACGTATGTGGAAACCCCTGATCTTTCAAAGGAAGAAAGAGACCAATAGAAGAAAAAGACCAATAGAAGAAAAAGACCAATAGAAGAAAAAGACCAATAGAAGAAAAAGACCAATAGAAGAAAAAGACCAATAGAAGAGAGAGAGCTTAGTAACTGATGCCTTCGGTAAGAGCTCACATGTTTCTGTTCCATCGTTCTAGTGCCAACGGTAAATGTAGAGTTATGGTAAGGAAGATGAATCTCATGGTATGATACTGGTTGAGGTTGGAAAGACGAACCAAACCTTCAACGCATTTACCAGGAATCATGTCCAATAATACCAAGATGAACCCAACCCCTTCCCTTAACCCTTCCTCAAACCCCATTCCAACCTGATTTCAGAAATCTAACTCTTGGTATGCTGATCCTCATAACTTGTCCAGGACCCTACCTGCTTCTTCAACCTGTTTGCTGGCTTCCCTGTCATAACACCGTCCCTAATACCGTCTTTAATAGCATCCATAATAGCATCCATAATAGAATCCATAATAGCATCCACAATACCGTCCACAATACCGTCCACAATACCGTCCATAACACCGTCCATAATACCGTCCATAATACCATGTCTACTATCCGTCTCTTCTTTACTTTCTGGCTTCTAAAAAGGTCCTAACATATATCATCTCTTGAGAAGTAGCATCAGGAAAAGAAACAGAGTCAAGACGAGAAGATTCGAGGTGACGGCGACGATGATATCTATGTAGAAATCGACATGGGAGTGCAGCAGGAGGGCGATGACGACTACTAACACTGTTTCTAACACTGTCTTCTTAGCATACAGTTTTGCATACTCTGTTTGCTAATAGTAGATTATACTAATAGTCATAGTCATTCAGTAATAGTGAGTCAGCCAGTAATAGTGAATTAGCCAGAAATAGTTAGCCAGTCAGTAATAGTGAGTTAGATTAGCTTGTCAGACTCCATACCCAGTTGTTCTTGACACTAAAAAGTCCTTCTTCTTGACACTAAAAAGTCCTTCTTCTTGACATTAAAAAACTCACTGTACACTGCAACTCGCTGGTCATCCCTACTGATGGATGATTGAACTTAGTACGAGAGGAACCGTTCATTCAGATAATTGGTATATGGCTTTGTTTGATAAAGTATTCATTGAGCCAAAGCTACCATCTGTTGGGTTATGGCTGAACGCCTCTAAGTCAGAATCCATGCTAGAAGTAATGATGTTTGGGAAAAGGTTAATATAAGCTGAAATGCTCGAGACCATATTGAGAATGATTCTTAAACTCACTGTTCTGTATTGACTCCTAAGTTGTGACAAATTATCCAGGTCCTCTGTGATTATCAATACCCACACTAATCAATACTGGGGGGGTCTGGTGTTGGGAGATACTTTGGTCTGTCCTCCCTGAGTAGAAATCGCATAGACAATTATAGGGTCCAATGAAACGGACTTGACGGTTTCTGAAATCCAAAAAAAGAGGAGATTATATGGCTCTGTTTCAATTCACCCTGCTCATCATCCCCACTTGAACTTCTGCCCCGAGGAAAACAGCTTTACCGGCTGTGCCAGCCGTCTCTCATCAACCAATCGTTTCTGGAGCAGCTCAACCTCAAGACCATTCTCTGTAAATTCTGTAAATTCTGTGAATTCTGTGAATTCTTTAAATTCGGTAAGTTTTGTAAATTAGGTAAATTAGGTAAATTCTGTTAAACTAGTAATGTTAGTATTTCTGTATCTTGTCCTTTTAATTGTTCGCACGCACTGCATTACGCTAAATTTATGTGACATCCTCAGAAGTTGAGAACTACATTTCACTAAAAGTCACCTCTAAAATCACACACACAAATATAAGATAAAGTAATAGAAAAAATACATAGAAAAATCTGGCTATTTTACGAAAATTATATCTTGTACTTTTTTTTGGGGGGAAATTGCCGGGTTAATACCGTGGTGTACGAATGTTTACTATTTTTTTGGTGTATATAAGCTGGTGCACTGGTCTGTGCACGGGTCTATGTGAAGAGAATCAGTCTAAGTCCTTTCTGAAGATCAGTACCTCTACACTAATTTATACTGGGGAATTGGTGTGTCCCTCAGTTGACATTTCGGTAGTCTTAGACATTGACGTCATTTATATAGGGGACCATTCACATGACTACAGTCACGTGAGTGACCTCGATTCCAAAGAGACAGCGTTTGAGAACACTTGTCCTGAGCTTCCAGTGTGAAAAAAAAACAACTTACAAGCAAGGTAATGGTACTAGAGTGTACTAGAGTGTACTAGAGTGAACTTCACTTAATATACTTTAATATTATTGACCAGATCTTGCTCACCGAGTTGTTCATAGCTGAGTTCGTGTTCATAGCTGAGTTCGTGGGAACTTTTTTATGGATGAAATATTAGACATTAGACCTTCTATTAGCTCTGCCACCAGATTTGCCTCGATTGTTAGAACTATGCAGATTCCTAGATACACCCCATTTGTTGGGGAGGGACAACAATTTGCGCAGCTTTAGCATGTGCATGAAATCAAGCGTAGCAATAATAAGACTCTCTCCACTTTTGTAAAAGGCTTCAAAGGCACGCAAGAAAGAGTCCTCGTTATTTAGATGAACACGTTTGAACAAGAGGGAATAAATTGTTATACAAATCTCTGACCGTTGATGATTATGGGCGGCACATAGTTTCACAAACGGTATGAGATCTCCCTCAGACACTTTAAGGCAAACCCGATGATAAGCTTTGGCTTGCGACATGGTTTCCTGTTTGAGTTCACGCTTAATCATTTGTGGAATCATGATGGTGTCCACATAGTATTTGCTAAAGACCGGACACTTGTAGCGCCACTTGTCAGCGCAACAGACCAGAATGAGCTGAGCAAATTGATTGTCAAGGGTTGACTGCACTTTCTGAATTGTAGAGTCACTGCCCATTAGATGACCACGAAAACCTTCAGGAGTCGTTGTGCAATATGTTGCGTGAACAAGCGAGAGTTGAGTAAAATATTCCACCACTAGAAAGTAAAGTTCGGGTGTTCGGGTACCTTGAATAGCGCTAAGTTGGGCAGGAAGTATAGTTTTATAATCGTTTAGGATCAAAACCTGTAGGTTTGACCAGGCGAAATCCGCCGACATAGTTGGGGCACTAGGTGGGCCATAGAGTAACCAGGGAGTTACATCCAGATGACGGCTTAAACTGTAAGAGGTTAGCCTCATGCTCTCATCAAGATATGTAAACACTTCAGGAGAAGAGTCGTCAGTCTCTGGAGTATTTTCGGTTTTTGGAGTATTTTCAGTGTTCATTTTATTTTCAGTGCTCTTTTTATTTTCAGTGTTCTTTTTATTTTCAGTGTTCTTTTTATTGTCAGTGTTCGTCTCAGCATTGTCATTCTTTATTGTATTGTCATTATTGTATTGTCAGTGCGAGATCTTTTGGTGGGTCTGGCTCTTAAAGGTATAGATGCCTTGGTATATTTCAGGCATAAGATACTTTATTCAATTACTCAAAAAAAAGAAAGGATGGATATGGCCAGGATTCCCTTATAATTTGGGCGCCGCGATCCCCTCCTGGCGCTTGTAGTCACCAAAAGTGCATACGAAATAGATGCTTGTAGTAACCAAGGTGCGTGCGAAAATAGAGGCACGGCGTTGTTGTTTTTCAACAGCAATCAAGAGAACGCGCGAGAACGCGCTCTGATACAGTGTTTTTCAAAACTATTCAAACCAGTGCGACACAATGTTTCGTACTCCTTCGCACAGTCATTAAATCAAATGGCGTAATGTTTCACACCAACTTTCATTAGAATTCAATATTCTGAAATGTTAAACCTGGATTATTGCCTCATATGTACTACATTTGGGACTCTTGTAGTACCAATCAAGGACTAGAATGGACGGAACATTGAGATTGGGTGCAACCCCCGGAATTAGCACTGGCGAGAACCCAAAACACCCGTACACCCGGTTACATCAGCAGAAAAAGGCCCAACGCAAACTACCATTTTTTCATGGTACGGAAAAAAGAGTGGGTTTTGTAGGATACTAGAATTCCGGACTTTACTATGAAAACTTTTGCAGGTGAAAAAGGTTTGGTGGTAGACTTTTAGAGGTCCTGTAGCTGGGCATTTCCGGCCGCGGTCCTTAATTCCGGTCAATCATACCATAACAGTGCTCATAATCATACATCATATAAGTATATCAGAAAACAGTACGAGATTCCGTCCAATATTACAGTGTTTTTCAAGACTATTCAAATCAAAGAGGCAAAATGTTTCCAACCACACTAGCAAAATAAAACAGATCAATAATTCAAAAGGTTTCGTACTCCTTCGCAGTCTTTCAAACCAAATGGCGTCGTACATGAGAAAGGTACAAAGCAAAATAAGGCATTATTGTCAGATCCGCCATAGGTAGTGCCCTACCTATTTGGGATATTATGAAGCCTCTCTGCCTGATTCTTTGTATGAGGCCCTTTTACCAGCGCGCTACCAGCCAGCCACCAGCCAGCTACCAGCGCGCACCTTATCTTACAACTATATAAGTACCTCAGATTCCTCCCTCGAAGGAATCATCGGCGAATGAACATAGTAAACAGAGTACCTGACGTAAACCGGAATCTAACAATTATAATCAGATATGGATAAGCCACCAAATATTCCTAGAACAATTATTCCTAAAACAATTATTCCTAAAACAATTATTCCTAAAACAATTATTCCTAAAACAATTATTCCTAAAACAATTATTCCTAAAACAATTATACCTAAAACTACAAGTGTTTGTAGCTTATGTTGTTTATCATATTTTTCGTTTTGCTTTTTACCTTCTACATAGGTTAGATTTTCTATCAGCGCAATATCTACATATAACAAAGAACCATCGATAACAGAATAAATGTCATCAATATTTTCTTGACCTATCATGTAATATGCATGATTTAATCAAAATGAGGCATTACAACTCAGATGAAAAGTGCGACTTTATTTTCCTATTTCTCGTTCAAATCGGAGCTATGACATTGAACAGTCTTCAAATTGGAAGCAAATGACGAGAAACATTATCTTCTCTCTTAAAGAAGTCTCTTAAAGAAGTCTCTTAAAGAAGTTTTTTCACACCAACCTTCTTTAGAATTCTTATTCTGAAATGTTAAACCTGGATTATTGCCTCATATGTACTACATTTGGGACTCTTGTAGTACCAATCAAGGACTAGAATGGACGGAACATTGAGATTGGGTGCAACCCCCGGAATTGGCACTGGCGAGAACCCAAAACACCCGTACACCCGGCTACCTCAGCAGAAAAAAGCCCAACGCAAACGACCATTTTTTCATGGTAGGAAAACAAGAGTGGGTTTTGTAGAATCCTGGAATTCCGGACTTTACAATGCATATTTTTGTAGTTGAAAAGGTTTGGTGGTGGCCTTTTAAAGGTGCCCTGATCTTTACGGTCACGTGACCCTAGTTGAGTTCCGGTCTCGTGTTTCTTTCCACTACACCATAAATTGCCAAATATTCAAGGAGAGTCTTAATCTGGTAAAACCTGGATGCTCTAAAACAGAATTTCCCCAGCTGGTTTGGATAGTTTTGAAAAAAACACTGTATGTACTACATTTGGGAGTCTTGCAGTACCGGGCAAGGGCTAGAATGAACAGAACTGAACTGGAAGGGGTATGAAACTGTTTGAATTATTGTTTAATTGTGCTGGCGTAATTCGAAACATTTGCCCCACATACAGTGTTTTTTCAAAAATAAACAAGCCAATAATTCAAAAAGTTTCGTATGCCTTCGCACAGTCTTTCAAACCAAATGGCGTAATGTTTAAGTCCAACTTTAATTAGAATTCAATATTCTGAAATCTTAAATCTGAAGAATTGCCTCATATATACCACATTTGGGACTCTTGTAGTACCAATCAAGGGTCAAAACGGACGGAACTGGAAGGGAAGGGATACGAGTCTTTTTGAATTATTGATTTGTTTAATTTTACTAGTGTGGTTTGAAACCTTTTGCCGAGCTGGTTTGAATAGTTTTAAGAAATACTGTACCCACGGCTTGCGGCGTAGCAAGCAATCAGTTTTCCCAATTGATTGAGTGATGAAGGAAGAATCTCCAGATATATATGGGAACTCCGCCCCATTTATTGTTAGAACTTAATTGAACATCAACTGCCTGAGGTATACCAAGATGCCTCCAAGAACCAGACCCACCAAAAGATCTCGTATTGATAATACTTCAATGAGTACTAACAATTCTTCTCCTCCTCCTCCTGATATAAAACTTCTCCTGATATAAAACTTCTCCTGATATAAACACTTCTCCTGATATAAACACTTCGTCTGATATAAAACTTCTCCTGAGGTGTTTACATATCTTGATGAGACTATGAGGTCTATGTCTTATAGTATGAGTTATTCTCTGGATGTTACCTCCTGGTTAATCACTGGTCCTCCTGGTGCCGCAACTGTGGTTGCGAATCTGCGTTAACTAATCTACAGGGAAAACAGTGCGCACTCTACATTGTTACCGTTTTCAACACCACTTCCTCCATACCATATGGCTTAGGGTTCTCTTGATGGACATTCTGTGACCCAAATTCTTCTCAAGGTGATAATCAAGTGTATAAGTAACTCCTGTAGCGATGGCCGCCACTATTTGTCGTGATCAGAGTAGGTGGTGCTTTGAACCCGTGCACCTAGAGGCCTGTCGTATGTGCAGGAATTTGCACCCAAGAATGTTTTTTCTTTATGTTCCGACGTCCACATCTCTATACCTTACTTTTTAATAGTAGTCCAATCTAGGAAATACCCATGGTTCAGTACTATCAATGGACAGGTCATCATTGTACTTGTACTATGGACGTACTTGTATTATGGACGTACTTGTATTATGGACGTACTTTTACTATAGACATACTTTTACTATAGACATACTTTTACTATAGACATACTTGTACTATACACATACTTTTACTATAGACATACTTTATACTATGTGTGTTAAATTCTTGTTTACGTTAGGTACTCTGTTTAGTATATTCTTTAGTTGATGATTCCTCAGAAGGAGGAATCTGAGCTATTTAAACATTTGATAACGGCATCGCCTAGTTAAAGGGTGTAGCTAGGTGCTTGGCTTCTCAATAATCAACATGAATTAATATTGGACAGAATCCATACTGTATACTTTTTTTTTGGCATACTAATATGATTGTGATTATGAGCACTGATTGTTTTATGGTATGCGATAGCTTGACCGGAAATGCGGGCTGCGGCCGGAATTGTCCTGCTACAGGAGCTCCAAAAGTCCACCACTACACCTTTTCAGCTAAAAAAAATATGCATTGTAAAGTCCGGAATTCCAGGATCCCACCAAATCTACTTTCACAAAACAGAAGTGAAAAAAAGGCCGTTTGCGTTGGACCTTTTTGTGCTGAGGTAGCCTGGTGCACGGGTGTTTTGTGCACCCATTCAATCTGAATTCCGAGGTCGAGGTCCCCACCCTCCATGAAACATCTCATGAGAAATGCCCACCACATTCACAGTCATAGTCACAAGATATTACTTAAAAAGGGTGTTTGCTAATCGATCTGTAATTATAGGCTCGATTCAAACCGGTCGTGTGAGACTCATATTGTTAGATTTGTTACGTCAGGTACTCTGTTTACTGTTCATTCGATATTTCTACATAGGGAGGATCAGGCTACTTATGTAGTTAACGTTGGAGTTAGCCTATTCTACCGGTTAAAAATAGGTGCAAGGGGAAACTCCACATTCCTCTTGGTACCTCGTAGAGTGATGGTGGAGGTGTGACACAGTGGAATGGCCATTGTTAGGATTAGACAGAGTAGGATTAAAATACTGAAATAGTAGGGCACTATCGAAAGTGGATCTAACATCCCCCCCAGCCTCGATGTCAATTTTTAGTGGCCATAGGATGATCATGCTTATGAGCGACTTTTTGGTGAAATCTGGGAATCTCTGGCATTTTCCAAAACATTGCACCATTCTATAATAAAACTACCACCTTTCTATAATAAAAATACCACATTTCTATAATAAAACTCCCACCTCCCCATGATTTGATGCCTAGTCTTAGTCCAAATTTATGCGTTTTTCCCCAGACCTGCATATGGAACAGATTCACTTAAATCTATCTCACAAACCACAAATCGACCTTTGCATTTCGTGAAAACCTGTGCACTAAAATACCGTTTCACGCTTCCAACTCTCTGTACATGTACAAAATGAGCATTTTCAAAAATGGGCTTTTCCGTATTAAGCCTCCGAGTATGAGTTGGTTCTTCTGCCTGCACCTTTTTTTAGGCCGCACGCACCCCAGGCGTAGCAGAAAATGATACGGTATAGGTTTTGATCTTGGGCATGAGAGAAAACGGTTTTTTGGTCGGATGATATAAAAATGTGTATTTGTGATATGCTCCACAGAAATCTCCATAGACATACCAGAAATGAATTTGTAGTCGGCTCCAGCCCTATGCTCTATATAAACCGCGTTTTTCCCCACGTTTGCACCCACCTTTTTCCTCCCACTCAGACAAACAGACTCTTTTGAACTCTCAAAAAACAGACTCTATTGAACTCTCAGAAAACAGTTTTTTTTTTGAAATCTCAGAAAACAGACTCAAACCAAACTCAAACAAACCAAACCAAACTTCAGACCTCCCGAATTCTCTTCCTAATGAAAGCTCCCGATACCTGTAGCTTTTTTGACCGGCTCTTCAGCTGCAAAAGGCCAATGGAGACTGACTTCTCTTCATTCATGGAGACTTTGGGTTCCCTGAAGTCTCTAGTTTTTCCGGAATCTCTCGCTTTTCTGGAATCTCTCGCTTTTCTGGACTCTCTGATTTTTCTGGACTCTCCAGGCTTGACTCCTCGGAACCTCAAGAAATGGAAACCCTCCAGACGGGGTCCAGACATGTTGGCTAGTCTCGTGGACTGGAGAATGCACCTCACTTCCATAGGCCAGGCTGCTTTACCAGCCGAAATTGACCCTAGTAATTTTTTCTCTTACTCGTCTTATCTCGAGTGTTCAGAAGAGACAAGAGAAGCAGAAGTGACTGAGGAGACAGGAGAGACTGAAGAGATAGCCTGGGATCCTCAAGAGCTTCAACGCGCATCTTTTCAAACCAGCCCTTTATCCAGAGCCTTGAGTCCCACTTCCCACTCTCAACTCGATTCAAAGATCCACGAGAAGGTCCACGAGAAGGTCCATTCGAGAACTCACTCAAAGTTCGAAGCAACGTTCCAAGCAATATTGGACGAGCCGGACTTGGACTTGGAATTGGACTTGGAAAAGGAGTTGAAAAAGGAGTTGAAAAAAGAGCAGAAGAAAAAGCAGAAAAAGAAATCCAAGCCCTATTTCACCCATAGCTTGATTTCACAGCTGACCATGCTGGCATTGGGTCTTCTTTTCGAAAGCTCTGCTCTGAGTAATCTGGTCAACGCTAGCGCACTGTCCTGGGACGATTTTGAGGAGATTAGTTCCATTGAAATACAGCTTGGGGTTTAATGGACCCCGAACGAACTTCAAGCAGCTCAAGCCAAAGACACAGCCAAAACTAAATCAATAATAATTAATAAAAAGAAATTTAAAGAAATCAAATATGTAGTAAGTGTTGATATCCGGTTTACTGAACCAGTTAGCTATGTCAGGTTGGAACTTGGAACTTGAACTTGGGAATTGAACTTGAACTTGGGACTTGAACTTGAACTTGAACTTGAACTTGAACTTGAACTTGGGACTTGAACTTGAACTTGGATCATGAAACTTGATTGTCCTGCTTCCACAAAGATTCACCTGTGTTGACATCAACATCACTGGCTAAAAATCAAGTATATTTCTCACATTTCTCTTCACATTTCTCTGAAAAGATCTATGTCAATCCTCCTTCTCGGTGGTTGTGGTGGGCCAATAGCACCTGATATGGAAGTGAAGTGGTTAAATTTCTTGAACTCAGTATGAGGGTTGCCAGAAGCATAATTGATGAAAGGTGAGTTATTGAGATTAAACTCGTTTTAAATTACCTGTGAAATGGAGATTTCGAAGTCACTATGTTATAGTACACTGTGTTGCTACATGGTCCACTCGATTCTACTTTTATCCCAATATACTACACTATAATACACTACTACACTATACTACACTATACTACACTATACTACACTATACTACACTATACTACACTATACTAAACTATACTACACTACTGCACTATACTGCACTACTACACTATACTAAACTACGCTACTACAATACTTGTCAACGAGTACCTAGTATGACCTAAGGTACTTCGTGGATATGTTATATGCAGATCCAAGAAGAACTATGTGCAGGTTGGGAGTGGGTGAAGAGTTCTCACCCGCCTCACACCTCGTTTAGAACTTTGGTCTTGTAAAGTACAACTTACATATCCCTGTATATTAATATATACTAAATCATAGGTTGAAAGATTAAAAGTCAAATGCTCTACCGATTGAGCTAACCAGGCTACGTTCAACCCCCAAAAGGAAATCAGGGAGTGGACCATACCAAAACATGGAAACTCAAGACGGCTCTATGCGGCTTAAAGAATTCAGGGAGGGCGTGGTATTTAACGATATCAAAGAAAAATATTCATCGTACTTTATGTGGATGATCTATTGGTCGGTACGGAAATGGATGAAGACTACGAGAAATTCAAACGGTACATGACAAGTAAAGCAAAGATTAAATTCAAGGACCTACAAGGAGCGAAAGAATTTTGCGGGCTGCTGATAGAAAAATCGAAGGGAGGTTTCAAACTTCATCAGACACCGTTTATCGAGGACCTACTCACCAAACTTAAGGAATGCATACCGAATAACGGTCAGAGCGTTTATATGAACGGTTCGACCATAATAAGGACGACAATTACTTAGATGCGAGATTGCTAAGAGTCTATTACGAATTACTCGGATCATACAACTGGTTAGCGAACATCAGTCGCCCAGACATCGCATACAGTGCAAATTTGGGTCATACACCAAGAAACCCACTGAAACGAACCTTATGCAGCTAAAGAAATTATTGGCATACATAAAGGATGCGCCAGATTGGCCCATCACCATCACAAAGAAGTATTACTCAGACAACAAAGTGAAGTTGTATGCGTTTAGTGACACACTACGCACAGTGCACGACACTATACGGCTTCATTATATAATTAAACAAACACCTCCCATTTCCCGCAGTGACCAATACCCAATCCCCAATAACCTCTCAATAATCTCCATACTCACTCCTCTCTATTCTGTTGAACATGTTGTCGAACATGTGAGATGTGCTGATTCGTGTAAGAAGGTTATATATTACCTGCAGTACAGAAAGCAAGGAGTGCAGAATATTATTGTAACTGGGTCTTGGTTGACAGGAGAGGTCAGGTTTGACTTTAAACAAGGTATTACCAAATCCACACCCAAAAGCAAGGAGTTTAAGGTGAAAATGGTATATATAGAGGGGATTCCGCTCGAGGTAGAGCGGTATCACAAGTAACCACAAGAAGGATCTCTTAGTACACATTAGTAACACAACTAAGATAGAGAGGAATGAACAAAGACATAACCGTTCCGGATCATGAACTCAAGAGCGGTAAACTTCAACATATTCACTACTCACAATGTCTCAACTCACTTACTACTCTCCATACACTAATGGTCATATTTTGATCAATGGCATTTTGAACTTATGTTCGTATACCTTTCAACTTATGTTAGTATACCTTTCAACTTATGTTAGTATACCTTTCAACTTATGTTTAGTATACTATTCAACCTATGTTAGTATACCTTTCAACTTATGTTAGTATACATTTCAACTTATGTTAGTATACATTTCAACTTATGCTAGTATATATTGATATACAGGGATATGTAAATTGTACCTCACTAGATGTCAAAAAGTACAGTGTTTTTCAAAACTATTCAAAGCAGCGTGACAAAATGGTTCGAACCAAAGACAGAATGTTCCAAACCAGCGCGACAAAATGGTTCGTATTCCTTCGCACAGTCTTTCAAACCAAAAGGCGTAATGTTCCACACCAACTTTCATTAAAATTAAATATAATAAAATGTTAAATCTGGTATTAATATTCTGAAATGTTAAATCTGGTATTAATATAATAAAATATTAAATCTGGTATTAATATTCTGAAATGTTGAATCTGGTGTTAATATAATAAAATGTTAAATCTGGTGTTAATATTCTGAAATGTTGAATCTGGTATTAATATTCTGAAATGTTAAATCTGGTGTTAATATTCTGAAATGTTGAACCTTTGGTGGTAATCATAAATACTAATGTTTATCTTTTTATTTTCTTTTAGTTTCTTTGAGTTTGTTTATCAGGTGATATTTTTATTTGATTGCTTTTTTTAGTATCGGTGTGGAGGTACTAAAACCATGTTACTTTTTTATCCATAATAGGAAAGTGTAATTAAGATTATTGGGTGCATTTGATGTGAGGTGGTGCGCTTTGCAGCCATATTGCAGTCAAACAGCTGCTTTGAATTCTCTCGGGTGTAGATTTCTCACGCTAACAATCAGGGCTCATAACTATAGGTGAATAGTCTCTTTCTGGCACCACAACAAACGTCTAAACCCTTCAATACCTTTTATCATCACCTAGGATCAAGGAAAAAATAGTAGATCTTTATTATGTGTATTTTGATGGTGTGAAGTAATGATCAGTAGAGAGGTCTGTAATCAATTTTCACAAATCCCAAATGCTTTATAAAGCTCTAAACAGATATTAAAAACTCTATATAATTTTACCAGTTTGTGCTATATTGTTTCCCAAAAGGGATGTGTAAGTGGCTTGCACAGAGTGGAATTTTTCAACTGAATTCTGTAGGATTTCTTATTTGTTACTGCCTCGAGAGTGTATCTAGATATTTTCTTCCCGTATTTTTTTCTCTTATGTAAAGACTATTCTAACCTTTGGGACTATATTTTATTGAGAAGACTATTTTACTAAGAAAACTATTTTTCTTAGATATGACTTTAGAGAAAGCTTAATTTTTTGGAAGCCACGTACATTTTGTGAGATCTAACTTAAGTTTGGAATCAATTCCCATATTTATCACACCTAACCATGAAGCCACGGCAGTTGCTATAGGCCACCGCACAAGTCTACACACTTAAGGTTTACTTTAATTCTCGAAATTCTCGAGCGGATTTCAGAACTATCACAATTTTCGTGATTGCCTCATATGTACTACATTTGAGAGTCTTACAGTACCAGTGGAGGGTCAAAATGGACGGAGCTGAAGTAGAAGGGGTACGAAACTTTTTGAATCATTGGTTTGTTTAATTTTGCTAGTGTGGTTTGAATCATTTTGCCATCCTGGTTTGAATAGTTTTGAAAAACACTGTACCTAGCATGTACTGTTAACACACAGAGTCAAGGTACTACGTAGTGGGTTGAATACAGGCCAGCACAGTACTATGTGCAGGACATAGACGAGTAGAGAAGTCAGTCCAAGTTATTGGAGAACATCAGTACCACTACACTAATTAATATTGGTGGGTCTGGTGTGGGAGACATCTTGGTATGTCCTCCCTCAGTTGATATATATTTCGGTTACTCTTATTAAATAGCGGAAGCTTGTCCTTTTATATTGAGGTGAGCCTTCACATGACCAAAGTCACGTGAGTGACTGCGGTATCAGAGAAACAGCAAGAGCTATTTTCTCAACATGACGAGTGGATAACTATCAAAAGTGTCTGCGCCCCGTGTTAAGACTTCGGTCTTGTATGGTACGATTTACATACCTCTGTATATTAATATATACTGAAACATATGTTGAAATGTACGGAGTCAGAGTAGTTTGTAGATGTGTTGGATGCAGGCCAACGACCCACTGTGTGCAGGTCGCTAGTGGGTGAAAACTCTTCCCCCACCTCCCACCGTCCAATTTACTTGGGTCTTGTAAGGTACAACTTACATATATCTGTATATTAATATATACTAAAACATAGGTTGAAAAGATCAGATTCGGAAACCTCAAAAAGAATAGTTATTTATCTTAATCATGGTGTTTATGATTTAAGCTCAATACTTGCTGGTAATAAAGTGTATAATAGTTTAAACGATTTCATACAACAAGTTAAAAAGTCAAGGTATTAAAACTACCTGCTGCTTATTTTATGTCATTTAAAAGTTTGAATAAAAAAATATCTATATCTCAAATATTAGATACGTGCTTAAACAAAATATATACTTTAAATGAAAGAACAGTTTCATAGACATAGATAAAATAAGTGAGTATGTAGAAAAAATAGATGAAATTGATATGAAGTAATTAAACAAACTACTACTAAATCAGGTTTTGTAGTTAAAAATAATATACCCTGTTAGATTCTTGTTGAACGTTATGTACTAAGTTAACTATTTTGTTCGTTGATGATTTCTCAAAAAGAGGAATTCTTGCAATTTATATAACAATGGTGAAGCCATCATGGTACGAAGCCATCATGGTACGAAGCCATCATGGTACGAAGCCATCATGGTACGAAGCCATCATGGTACGAAGTACTATGATGGCCATAGCAAAAGCCATAATACATCCTGGTCATAATTCATCCATGCCATAATTCATCTTGGTCATAATACATCCTGGTCATAATACATCCTGGTCATAATTCATCCTGGTCATAATACATCCTGGTCATAATTCATCCTGGTCATAATTCATCCATGCCATAAGCTTTAATGTACTGATGAGCGTGACACGGAGTTCCATTGGTCATCACTTCGTTTCCTTGGTCGTCATAGTACTTCGTCGTTTCCTTGGGCCTTATAGTACTTTGTCGTTTCACATCATAGTCGTTTCACATCATAGTCGTTTGCTCATCATAGTACTTCGTACTATGATTTCGTACTATGATTTCGTACTATGATTTCGTACTATGATTTCGTACTGTGATGGCCGGGAATGCGCACTTTATACACTGACGTGAGTCTTCTCACTTTCACTCTTCTGGACCCAATCTTCACCCCTCACCCCCTCACCCCCTCACTTCAATACTTCGCACCACTGAGGAGTAGTTTTTGAACTTCATTCTCAACTCCATTCTCAACACCACGCAACACCATTCTCAACACATTTCGCAACTCCATTTCTATTCCACACCTTCTTAAATGCGCACACATGAAGCCAAAAAAGTAACAAAGCACCAGTAACAAATGACACTAACAAATGACACTAACAAATGACACTAACAAATGACACAACAAAGTACCACAGAATATCACAAAAACACAAAAGGAATGTTTTTCTAAAAAAATTAATAAGCTGCATTTCGTGGTCTAGATCTTCTAAAACTGATCAACTTTAAAACTGATCCTTTTGAAAATATTTCTTTTTGAAATTTTTGGTGGTCATATTATTTCTGGGGGTGTTGCTTGGGGTATCGCACTCTGGGGGCTGCAAATTGTTGCGCGAAGTCATTCCATCATTGTACGAGGTACCATCATTGTACGAAGTACCATGATGGAGCCTATGATAGAGCCTATACATCCTAGTCATAATTCATCCTAGTCATAATTCATCCTAGTCGTAATTCATCCTAGTCATAATTCATCCTAGTCATAATTCATCCTAGTCATAATACATCCTAGTCATAATTCATCCTAGTCATAATTCATCCTAGTCATAATTCATCCTGGCCATAATACATCCTGGTCATAATCTATCCTGGCACTAGTTAGTGTTGGGAAGAGAGACTTCATAATACCCTCCATAGTTAGATCACTACCCATGGTGGATCTGACATACCCTGTAAAGATGTATTAGAGTTTGATGAGAATGAAAAAGGCGTTTTTAAAGAAAGGGTATACAATTGATGAACTATAAACTTCTAGGTCTGAGGCCGGCAAAGGTGGACCTAAGATCGAGAGGATTATACCTACTGATTTAAGCCATTTCTACACAGCAGCAAAAAGGATCTACACAACACCAGAAAGGATCTACACAGCAGCAGAAAGGATCTACACAGCAGTAGAAAGAGGTATGCGGAATCTAGCTACTCTATGCTTTACAGGTCTATCAGACTTTTGGAACCTGTTCTGTTCAAAAATACCATGTTTTACAACCTCTCAAAACTCTATTTTAGGGCCTTTTATTATCTAATGATGCTGTTATATGTTTAATTGACTCTGTTTTATGTATAATTGGGGGCATGCTTTTTACGATCTGCGAGCGCGGATGATTGTGAGCGACACAAATTTTCACCAACGGCAAGAGATCTCCCTCAATAGCTTTGTTGCTAGTCACACGATAAGCCTTTCCATGAGAAACAGTGTCTCTTTTGAGTTCACCATTGATCATCTGTGGAATCATAATGGTATCCACATGGAACTTGCTGAAGACTGGGCAAACTGATTGTCAAGAGCCAAATGCAATTGAGATTTGAGTGAACAGTTGGAACATGATACACCATGATACACCTTAGAAAGATGTATCGGGGGCAGATTGGCTCACTGGGGCTTTTTTACGTTCTAATTGGGTGGATATAGTAGTATGATATTTAATATTTAATAACATTGGCAAAAATTATGCTATTTCAAATGAGTGTATGGACAAATGGGGTAGATTTAAAGGACCGTGTTATTCTCCGGTTTACGTCAGGTACTCTGGTTATTATCTTCATTCGCCGATGTTTCGTCCTAGGGAGGAATTTGAGGTACTTAAATACTTTTAAAATAGAGGGCGTGCGACTTAGCACGAGAAAGATAGCGCTGAATGGAGTCCCAACATCGTGCGGTGTTGGGTCGTAGCGTCTTGAAATGGCCATTGTTAGGATTAGACAGTGTAGGCTCAAAATATCTCAATAGGTAGGGCACTACCTATGGTGGATCTAACAGACCGTATGTATATCCGTCAAAAATACTATGAATGGAATATATTGATGGTGAAAAAAAAGCTAGAACAGTATATCTTTATCCACTCAGCTTAAAGTTTTTTTACAGATTCAAAAAAAATCACAACAATGATGCTACTGAAATCTCCTTTTTTGCATTCATATTGAACAATAATGTAGACTAACTTTGAAATTTCACATCCAGTGTTTTTCAGATCTCTTCAAACCAGCGCATCAAAACGATTCAAACCACACTAGCAAAATTTAGCAAACCAGTAATGCAAAAGATTTGCTTCACAACTCAAAACATTGTTGTATACAAAATAACAATGAAACCAGTTCAGTTCCGTCCGTTTTGACCCTTGATTGGTACTGCATGACTCCCAAATGTAGTACATACAGTGTTTTTTCAAAACTATCCAAACCAGCGCGGGAAATTCTTCATTCGGTTTTTACCAGATTAGGATTTTCCTTGAATATTTGGCCAATTTATGGTAGTGGAAAGAAACACGAGACCGGAACTCAACGGTGGTCACGTGACCATAAAAATCAGGGCGCCTTTAAAAGGCCACCACCAAATCTTTTCAACTACAAAAATATGCATTGTAAAGTCCGGAATTCCAGGATTCTACAAAACCCACTCTTGTTTTCCTACCATGAAAAAATGGTCGTTTGCGTTGGGCCTTTTTCTGCTGAGGTAGCCGGGTGTACGGGTGTTTGGGGCGAGCCAATTCCGGGGGTTACACCCAATCAATGTTCCATCCGTTCTAGCCCTTGATTGGACTTCCAAATATAATACATATGAGGCAAACCTCCAGATGTAAGATTTAGAATATTGAATTCTAATAAAAGTTAGTATGAAACAATACGCCAATTCATTTGAACGACTGTACGAAGAGGTACGAAACTTTTTGAATCATTGGTTTGTTTAATTTTGCTACAGTTGTTAGATCCACGATAGGCAGGGCCCTGCCTATAGAGGATTCATGAAGCCTACTCTGCCCGATAATAACACTGGCCATTCCAAACGCCGTGTCCCATTATTGTACGAAGTACTATGATGGCTATCAAAAAGTCCGTATCACGGCCATCATAGCACTTTGTGCAATGATGGTACCATTGTTTTAGTGGAGAGGTTTTCGGGTAACACGTTTCTCTCAAAGTTATATAAGCCACTTCGGTTCCTCTCTTGAGAAACCATCAACGAGAAAAGTATTAATAAGGCATAAATGTATTAAAGAACATAACAAGAGTAGTTTGAATCGTTTTGCCGGGCTGGTTTGAATAGTTTTGAGAAACACTGTCCATGGGCCAATTTGTATCCTGTATATAAACGAGTACTGAACACCTGGAACACGCTAAAATGGCGAAAGTCTAAAACAGTTGCATTAAATTATATGTGATTTGCTGGCCCAGGTGTGGTGTTAGGACTGGGAATGGTGGGTAGTGAGTCACGTGATTTGCAGCAACTGAGCCGCGCTTATCTCGAGAATCGGGAATGTGCACTTTGTCCGCTTCGGATCCGGGCACACCCGTACACCACAAAAGAAACGAACCACCAACCCAAAACAACCCAGTCCAACTTGAACCACCAGGGCAGATCGATCTAAATTGAGATCACTTAATATTCCTGCATATAGAACACTCCCCCCCCATCAAACCCATCAAACCCATCTTTACAACGTCCTGGCACGTGGAGATGTCGGAAGAGGATGTTCCGATTGGATGCAGTCACAAGAAAAGTAGTCCGATCGGAAAGGGTTCAGCCTCGCGGCCTGCATGTAGCCGGAACAATCTCAGCCGGAGTGCCTCGTTAAAGACGGATCCACGCCTATTTGCGGTCTATATGCAGGTGCCGCAGCTAACGCCGCCCATCGTTTGCGATACCCACGGAGCAGCCAAATATATAACCCCCTAGCATCCACATCCATTTTATTTTCCAAAACTGACTTTTACAGTGGTGACATTTCCTTCATATAATCACCTCCATAACACCTCCATAACACCTCCATAACACCTCCTTATAATACTTCATCTATTTATTCCTCCAATCCCATATTATTCCATATTATGAGCTCTACGTCATCCTTAGCTTCAGAGCAGTTGGAGCCCAAAGAGTATGTCCAGGCTCCCAGTGACCAATCAGGCGACACATTAACTCGGACAAAAACGGAAAGTGCCAAGTCTCTCCATGACCATGGGCTCCAGAGCCATATTCCTATGGCGGACTTGAATGCACCTCCAGTGCGCGACCCGATTTTCCCCGAGGAATTTAACCTTGAGACTGAGACTGGTTTGGTGCGCGTGCAGACTTTGCAGTCATTGGGAAGAGTCAAGAGTCGAGCCACGAATGCAAGTGGAAATGAAAAAGAAAATGATTTGGATCCCGATACGGAGTTCGTCACGTTTCTCCCCAACGACCCGGAAAACCCCCACAATTGGTCGTCCTCCCGAAAATGGCTATATACCTTTATCTTTGCTTGGGGAGTGATTAGTGCGGCATATGGCTCGTCTTCTTTAGCTGGAGGCTTACCATTGGTTAGTGAACACTTTAACATTTCATCCGAAGTGGCCATTTTATCGGTGTCGTTGATGGTGGTTGGGTTTTTGGTGGGCCCGCTTCTTTGGGCCCCGCTCTCCGAGCAGATCGGAAGAAGACCCGTGTATTTCATCAGTTTCTTCCTCTATACAGTCTTCAACATCCCCGTGGCTTTGACCAAGAGCCCGGCCGGCTTTCTTATATGCCGGTTTCTCCTAGGAGTCTTTTCTTCCTCGGCTTTAACCAATGTGGGTGCGTCTATAGTGGATCTCCATAAGGAAACACGAGGCGTGGCTATTGCGTTCTTCTCGTTTTGTCCTTACTCGGGTCCTGTGCTTGGAGGCATTGTCAATGGGTTTATTAGTGTGGATTCCAAACGCTATGACCTTATGGTGTGGGTGAATATGGCATTTGCAGGAGTCATGTGGATTCTCATGTCGCTTATTCCCGAAACCTATGCTCCCGTGATCTTAAAGAAAAGAGCCCAGAAATTGAGGAAGGAAACTGGCAACATGAACATTATGACGGAACAGGAAGCCACGCCTCTTTCGTTTGCCGAATTACTCAATAATAATCTTTATAGACCGCTCAAGTTCATTGTCAACGAGCCGGTGTTGGATTTGGTGTGTGCATTTGTGGCTCTCATCTATGCGTTGCTCTATGCCTTTTTCTTTGCATACCCGGTGATTTTCGATGAGCTCTACGGCTATAAGGACGATAAGATTGGCTTGATGTACATTCCCATTTTGATCGGGGCTTCTTTTGCGGTCATTGTGACTCCAATTTTGGAAAAACGCTGGAAAGCCATGTCCATGCGCCGAGTGCCAGTTCCGGAGGATCGATTGGTGGGGGCCATGATCGGGTGTCCGTTCCCATGCATAGCGTTATTTATCCTCGGAGCTACTTCCCAAAAGGGCATCATTTGGGTGGGTCCTGCTCTGTCGGGAATCCTCTTTGGTTTTGGTATGGTGTTGATCTACTACTCGCTCAATAACTACATCATCGATACCTATGCCAAATACGCGGCTTCAGCCTTGGCCACCAAGGTGTTTCTTAGAAGTGCAGGTGGTGCAGCTTTTCCGTTGTTCATCACTCAAATGTACAAGGGACTTGGGCTCCGCTGGGCCAGTTTCTTGCTTGCTTTCGTGTCATTGGCCATGGTGGTGGTGCCTTTTTCCTTCTATAAGTATGGAGCATCTCTCCGGGCCAAACTATGCAAGGAGGATTATTCCGTGCAGTATTAGAGAGATGTAAGATGAATACATGGACAGATTTTGGAGAAGGACTGTAGAAGGTTTAGACCAGTTACATTGTGTTTCCCACATCTACCACTTACTTCTGTATCTATATATACACTATAACCATAACGGTTAGAGTCTTGAATACTTCTAATACTGGGAGTTATGTTCATTCGTTGGTGGATCTCCAATAAGTGGAGTGATTATATAGCTAATCTGTGAATGCTAGAGAAGTGAAGCAAGGCAGTTAAACACCATTTACTCAGTGATTACTACTACTATTACTACTACTATTACTACTGCTACTACTACTACAATACTGCTACTACTACTACTACTACTACTACTACTACTACTACTACTACTACTACTACTACTACACTAATACTACGCTATAATTTCTAGATTCTTGTTGACACGTTAATTACCTAAACTTGTATTCGTTGATGATTCTTTAAAAGGAAGAGTCTAAGCTTTTTCTTAGTGGTTTGGAGAACATGACTATGTAAAACTCTTCCACAAAAAAAAGGTGATGTTCAAGGTCTGCACTGCTCAAAACATACTGTCAAATTGTATGTGACTACGTTCTGAAATGGCCATTATTAGGATCCGACGCCTTAGGTTTTATAATATCTCAATAGATAGAGCTCTGTCTATAGTGGGCCTAACAATATTATAATAGTATAATACTATTGCATGATACTTTACTATTATACTATTATACTACTTTACTATTATACTATTATACTATTATACTACTATACTACTATACTACTATACTACTATACTACTATACTACTATACTACTATATTATACTACTATACTACTATACTGTTAGATTCTTGAATACGTCTAATACTGGGAGTTATGTTTATTCGTTGATGGATTCCCAATAAGTGGGAATCCGAGTAAATATATAGCTAGCCAGTGAATACCAGAGAGTGGAGCAGGGCGCTTAAACGCCATGTCACGAGGTAAGGTGAATCGATGAGTCCAAGTCACGGGTTATGGTGCCTTGGATGAGTCACTGGCATTCGTAGGCTCGAAGATACCTCTATGGGTAGTGTGTCTACCCATGGTAGGTCTAACATATACTACTATACTACTATACTACTATACTATACCTGCTAGATCCGAGGTGCCTTATTTGAGACTATGATTACAAATCAGTCGGCAGCCAGTCACTAAGGCCAGCACCTATATTTACCTGCAGGATACGCTAACGTTGCCTTTAACTACATAATTCCCCTGATCCTCCCTCTGGAGAACCATCGGAATGAACAGTAAACAGAGTCCTCGACGTAACCGGAATCTAACAAGAATCTAAAAATGAGTCACACACGACCGGTTTTAATCGAGCCTATAATTACAGATCGATTAGCAAACACCCTTTTTAAGTAATATCTTGTGACAGTGACTGTGAATGTGGTGAGCATTTCTCATGAGATGTTTAATGGAGTTTGGGAACCTGGACCTCGGAATTCAGATTGAATGGGTGCAAAATACACCCGTACACCAGGCTACCTCAGCAGAAAAAGGCCCAACGCAAACAACCTTTTTTTCACTTCTGTCTTGTAAAAATAGGATGGTTGAAATCTTGGAATTCCAGACTTTACTATGAAAACTTTTGCAGGTGAAAAAGGTTTGGTGGTGGACTTTTAGAGGTCCTGTAGCTGGACAATTCCGGCCGCGGCCCTCAATTCCGGCCAATTCCGGTCAACCTATTGCATACCGTATCAGGACCAGTGCTCATAATGCTACATCATTTATTCATTTATTCATTTATTCATTTATTCATTTATATTAGTAACATTCTAATCATTCAGTTCTATAGCTTGCAGCTAGATAAATATTCCGGATTAATCCTCCTGGGGAACCATTACCGAGTGCTGTCCAAGAAAGTTCAAGTTGACAGCGGACCCTGGCGAGTGTTTGGTGTCCTTGAGCAATTCCGTCACCTTATTCAAATCCACACCCATGATCTTGGCCATAAATGCGCCGATCTCGATGTTCTCGTGGTTCCCCAAAAGCCCAGTGTATGGGTCACGTTGGTACAACTCTGCATCGATGTGCTTGGAGTTGGAATATGCATAGATATTCACATCCACTGCCGAATGGCCATGTGTAGTCCACCCGGTTTGAGACCTCACCGAGATCATGTTGTTGAGGAAGTCAAGCAAGTCGGCAGCACTGGACGAGAGCCGGACCACGCTTTCGGCCTCCTCCTGTGTATGGTCATAGATCCCCATGTCAGCCTCAAACACTCCCTGCACATACTTCAACATCAGCTCCCGGCTAAGCGTTTTCTGGCGCAAGATCTGCTTGGTCACGTGCTCCCCCGAATGGCTGCTGTTGAGCAAAACCCCCGGATACCACAAGTAGTCCGGGTACGTGGGCGACACTTGTCTGGCGGTGACCAAGCCTCCCGTTTCGTGGTCGGATGTGGAGATCACCACCGTTTCCACATCTGAGGACTCAATGAAATCAACCACTTCTTTAAAGGCATCATCAAAGGCCAAGACCTCCCGGACTTGAGCCGCAGGGTCGTTCTGGTGGCCTGCATGGTCGATTCTGGATCCCTCCACCAATAAAAAGAAGCCGGAGTCGGACTTTTCCGACGCCTTGCTCAAGGCCCGCAATGCCGTCCGGGTTTGTTCGGCCAAAGATGGGTATTCCTGCAGATTGCGGTCGATATCATAGGGAATATCGGTTGGAGCCAAGAGCCCAAGAAGAGGAAGACTCACTTTGTCTCCTCCCTCCAAGGAATCGAACTCCTGCCTCAGACCCACATACTGGTACCCTTTTTCCTGGGCCTCCTGCACCAAGTTCCGTGTATCGGCCCTGCATCCACCAACCTCGGACTTGGGGAGAAAATGACACCGGCCTCCGCCAAGAATCAAGTCCACCATGGGCCCTAACGGGTACTCGCCCAACTGGTGCTCCGCAATCAAGTCCTCCTGGAACCGGTAATCGGCATGCGAGCTGAAAGCTGCCGGAGTAGCATCCGTGATGCGAGTAGTCACCACCAACCCAGTAAGGTATCCGCGCAACTTCAAGGCCTCCAAAATCGTGCCACACGGCACCTTATCGGGCGAAACTCCAATGGCTCCATTGTAAGATTTAAGAGCACAACTAAAAGCGGTTGCTCCTGCGGCCGAGTCCGTCACCAAACTATCATTGGACCGAGTTCTGGAACTGCCAATGAGGTACTTGTCTAAGGTAAGTATATCTCCAATGTCGAGATTATCACGGAACTGCTTGAAAGAGCGGGCCAAGGAAAGTGAAGCTGGGCCCATTCCATCGGTGACCATGAAGATGATATTTTTTTTGGCGCCGTTTTTGTCAATTTTGGGGGGTTCGTTGGGGGATTCTTTCAGAAATTCATTCTGCTCGATTTGAGGTAACGAAATGGGTGCTTGGGGAAGACTACGGCCCAACACATGCACGAGATTGAGGACAAGAAACACAAGGATAAAGGCCACGTGGCCTCTTTGCGGTGGGTCGGGAAACATATTCTTTTTCCCGAGTTTTTGGGTCATGTTCAAGTGGGAATGTGAGCGGGGCTCGCTGTGGAGATAAGTAGCGAGGTATGGGTATCTTGTGTGCAGGACAATCTGTACATAGCACAACAGAAGATTCTGCCAGGACTTTCTGCAGACATTACATTGCCCCAGTTGGTCAGCAGAAGACATAAGGTGGTCATAGACATTCGTTCTGGCAATGGTGGTCAGTCACGTGGTCCGGGTAGCACGTGGTCCAGTTCTCTTTCGGTGCATACACGGTGAGTCAGTTGATCACGTGATTTGTTAATACCAGTAAATCAAACCTGGTCTACAATGCTTATTCTTGGTACGGCTTTATATGCAGATGCAGCTGTTTAACATCGACACCTCTATTTCAACATGAGATTCCCCAGAATTGTCCAAAGCCGTCTATCGCATTCCAAAACTGAGTACAAGATCTTGACCCAGCCATACAATAGTTTAGAAGTTCCACTATTTCTTAGAGGTTCCCTTCTTCTTGGGAACCTAAAAACACCGCTTGACTTGAATCAGGAGTCTGCGTGCAGGAAGTCCTAATAATTGATAGGCCAATTGTCAAGACAACTTCGAAATCACCATTTCAAACAGTCCTAAAGGAGACAGTGACCCAAGGAAACAGTTCATAGCTAAGGCTCAATCAAAGTCGGTCTCGGTCCCCTTGATTTCTCTGCTGAGGTGCTTGGCTATGACTATATCCATGACCAGCAACCCCACGATCTTCAGCAACACCACGCCCGATTGCGTCACGGCATCAGTCACATCCAAAGAGTCCAATTTCGACAACGGCACCAACTGCGAGCTGGGGATCTTGGGCTGGATCAACTCGCCTGCCTCTGAAAGACAATGGGATACGGAGTCAACAAGGATCTTGGTTCCGTCTGCATATTGAGTCTTCATAAACTCAAGGTCCATCTCGTGCATGTGTGGCTTATAGGAGCCAATCAACGACACGTACTTTCGGGACCCGTCTTTCAAGATGTACTCGTCCCGAATAATGCCATCAGTAGAAGGAGTGCAGCCAAAGATAATGGAGCACGCATGCACACTTTGTTTGACCAAAGGATCATCCACACCCAACGCCACTACTTCCACATCAAGGTGGGGTTGGATTTCTTGGGCCAATTTCTGTGCAGATTGCACATTCCGACTAACCACGGTGACCTTCGAAAGCCTATAGAGTTTGGCGGTGATGATGACATGCCAGAAACTCTGAGGGCCTGCCCCAAACACCACCACCTCTTTCCCCGCAATCTCGAAATTCCCTCTTTTCTCCGTAACCTTTGCGTGATTTCCTTCTTTTCCTTCATTTCCTTCATTCTCTCCTCCCTCCTTTCCTTCATTCTCTCCTCCCTCCTTTCCTCCATTTCCTTCATTCTCTCCTCCCTCCTTTCCTTCATTCTCTCCTCCCTCCTTTCCTTCATTCTCTCCTCCCTCCTTTCCTTCATTCTCTCCTCCCTCTTCCTCCACCTTCTTTTCTTCCGGCGGAAACACCTTGACCATGCCGATGGAACTGGCCAAGGCGGTCCGAAAAGCAGTGATTGTCTTTGCATTCAACACCGCGTCGAGTTCTCCCGTATAGTCGTCCAACACCGAAATGCTGCCCTGAAACCCCAAGTTCTTGCGCAGGTTCGACGGTCCCCCACTGATCACCTTGACCCCAATGGTGTGTGCAAGAATACAGGGCATGAACAAGTGGGTGGAGTCGGAGCCCGGCGTAGCTGACGCTCTTACCGTCCGTTCGGGGAGTCCGTCTGGGTGAGCCTCATAGTTGCGGAGTCCCTCCACGAGAAGCGGCATGTACACGTCGAGGAGGGATTCCTGTGTGAGCTTTCCCACGAGGTATGCTGCGATTTCGCGGTCGCCAATCACCTTCATAGTCGCACAGCAGATTTGTCGCACTAAAAAAGAGTAGTAGCCACTGGTTTAACGAGTAGTCGCACTAGCACCAGTAGAAAGTAGTAGTCGCACTAGCAGAAACAGTTGTAGTAGTAGCACTAGAAAAAGTAGTCGCACCAGCACCAAAAGTAGTCGCACTAGCACCAGAAAAAAGTAGTAGTCTCACCAGTAATCCGCACACAGTAGTAGTACAGTGTTTTTCAAAACTACAGTGATTTTCAAAACTATTCAAACCAGTGCGACACAATGTTTCTTACTCCTTCGCACAGTCTTTCAAACCAAATTGCGGAATGGTTCACGCCAACTTTCATTAGAATTCAACATTATGAAATATTAGATCTGGAGAATTGCCTCATACAGTGTTTTTCGAAACTATTCAAACCACACTAGCAAAATTAAACAGACCAATACTTCAAAAAGTTTCAAACTCCTTCCAGTTTAGTTCCGTCCGTTTTGAGCCTTGATTGGTACTGCAAGACTCCCAAATGAAATAAATATGAGGTAACCCTCCAGATTAAACATTTCAGAATAATAAATTCTAATCAATGTTGGTATCAAACATTACGCCATTTGGTTTGAAAGACTAGGCGAAGGGGTACACAATTTTTTAATTGATTGGTTTGTTTGATTTTGCCGCACTGGTTTGAATAGTTGTGAAAAATACTGTATGTACTACATTTAGGAGTCTGTAGTTTCAATCATGGGCTACCCCGGAATTGGCTCTGGCGAGAAACCAAACACCCGTACACCCGGCTACCTCAGCAGAAAAAGGCCCAACGCAAGAGACCTTTTTTCATGGTAGGTAAAGAAGAGTAGGTTTTGTGGAATTCTGAAATTCCGGACTTTACAATGCATATTTTTGTAGTTGAAAAGGTTTGATGGTGGCCTTTTAAAGGTGCCCTGATCTTTACGGTCACGTGACCACCGTTGAGTTCCGGTCTCGTGTTTCTTTCCACTAATACCAAAACCACTACACCATAAATTGGCCGAATATTCAAGGAGAGTCTTAATCTGATAAAAACCGGATGCTCTAAAACAGAATAGGTGAAATATCCATTGCTTAAAAGATACATTAGTAGATAGGACCGAGTGTACAGTGAACCTTTGTTCAATTGCTAGTGTGGTTTGAATCGTTTTGCCGTGCTGGTTTGAACCATTCTGTCTTCTTGGTCCGAACCATTTTGCCGTACTGGTTTGAATAGTTTTGAGAGACACTGTAGTACAGTGTTTTTCAAATCTTTTTAAACCAGCCCGGCAAAATGATTTAAACCACACTAGCAAAATTAAACAATCCAATAATTCAAACAGTTTCGTACTTATGACTTAAAAATTGCTAAGGATCAAGGATTTGAAATAGACCATTTATGTGAAGTCTTTATTAAATTTTAAAAACAGTAACTTTTTAAATTATTAGGCTGTTTAATTTCGCTAGTGTGGTTTGAACATTTTGCCTCACTGATTTGAATAGTTTTGAAGAACACTGTAGTGGCCAGTAATTCGCACACAGTACAGTGTTTTTCAAAACTATTCAAACCAGCGCAACAAAATGTTTCGTACCACTTCGCGCATTATTTTTCAACATATGTTTTAGTATATACATTATACAGGGATATGTAAGTTGTACCTTACAAGACCAAAGTGCGAGATGTGTCGAGATGGGTGAAAACTCTTTACCCACTCTCAACCTGCATATAGTACTTCACCGGTCTGCATACAACATATCCACGAAGTACCTCGTCTCCGTACATGCTAGGTACTCGTTGACAAGAAGTCACTCCAGTCATTGAAATGCCCAAGTTTGGTCCAATGGATTGAATAGACCAATTGCCTTTCATAAAGCAAATGTATATAGAGATGCATTGTTACAGGATGAAAGGTTAAGGAGTCATCACACTTTTCTCGTAGATACAGTGTTTCTCAAAAGTATTCAAACCAGGGCGGCGAAATTTTTGGAACCAAGAAGACAGAATGGTTCTAACCACACTAGCAAAATTAGACAAACCAATAATTCAAAAAGTTTCGTACCCCTTCCACTTCAGTTCCGTCCGTTCTAGCCCTTGACTGGTACTGCAAGACTCCCAAATGTAGTACATACAGTGTTTTTTCAAAACTATCCAAACCAGGGGGGAAATTCTGCTTTAGAGCATCTGGTTTTTACCAGTTAAAAATTCTCCTTGAATATTTGGCCAATTTATGGTGTAGTGGTTATGGTATTAGTGGAAAGAAGCACGAGACCGGAACTCAACGATGGTCACGTGACCATAAAATCAGGGCCCTTTTAAAAGGCACCACTCAAAACTGGTCACTCCAAAAGCACCAAAATGATGTCCGGAATTCCAGTATTCTACCAAACCCACTCTTCTTTTCGTACCATGAAAAAAAGGTTGCTTGCGTTGGGCCTTTTTCTGCTGAGGTCGCCGGGTGTACGGGTGTTTTGGTTTCTTGCCAGTGCCAATTCCGAGGTAGTCCTTGATTGAAACTGCAGACTCCCAAATGTAGTACGTATATGGCAATCCACCAGATTTAGGATTTCAGAACATTGAATTCTAATGAAAATTGGTGTTAAACATTACGCCATTTGGTTTGAAAGACTGTGCAAAGGGGTACGAAACTTTTTGAACCATTGGTTTGTTTAATTTTGCTAGTGTGGTCTGAATCGTTTTGCTGCGCTCGTTTGAATAGTTTTGAAAAACACTGTACTCATGATATTACTACTGTGGAATTCTCTGTACTCGTTTTTAACCTTCTAGTCAGTCAGCCAGTCAGTCCGCCAGTCCGCCAGTCAGTCAGTCAGTCAGTTAGTGAAACAAGTCTGAAAAAACCCTAAGATCCTACTCTTCCAATAACTTTATATACACTTGAAACAAACTTTAATATATGGATTGTGAGACTCTGAAGCAGCCTTAATTGAGAAAAGGCTAAAGTGACATACGAGTTTCAGAAAACAGGGCACTATATCTCAAATGACTGGTAATTAATCGTATGCTATTACCAGTAGTATTTAGTTAAACCTAGTGTATTGTTTCGGGTACTGTATTAATTTGGGTACTGTATTAATTCGGGTACTATATTGATTCGGGTACTATATTGTTTCGGGTACTATATTGATTCGGGTACTATATTGATTCGGGTACTATATTGATTCGAGTACTATATTGTTTCGGGTACTGTATTAATTCGAGCACTGTATTAACTCAGGTACTGTATTAACTCAGGTACTGTATTGTTTCGGGTACTGTTAGATCCACGTGAGGCAGTGCACTGCTTATAGAATCATGAAACCCACCCTGTCCCACAGTAACAATGGCCAAGCCATCATAGTACTACATACAATGATGGGCGTGATACGGCGTTTCAATGGTACATTGATGGTACTTCGTGAAATGATGCCCTGGCCATTGTTCGGATGGGACAGAGTTACTGTACCGGAATGACAAGCACTTGTAAGAAGACACAAGATAAGTGTTCCAGTCTACGAGACTTTATGGTAACCCAGTCTAGTGAGACCTTATGGTAAGTCTCAACATATACTTCGCGCAACACAATTTGCAGCCCTCAGAGTGAGACTCCAATCGATACCCCCAGAAAACAACACCCTCAGAGATAATTTGGGCACCAGAAATAATTTGGGCACCAAAAATTTCAAAAAAAAAAAAAAATTCTCAAAGGAGGATCAGATTTAGAAGATCTAGACCACGAAATGCAGTTTATTTAGGTTTTAGAAATATGTTTTTGCGGTACTTCTGTGGTACTTCTGTGGTATTTTGTTGCTGATACTTTGTTACTGGTACTTCATTACTGTCATTTGTTAGTGTGATTTGTTATTGTATTTGTGACTTTGTTGGCTTCATGTGTGCGAATTTAGGAGGCGGTGTGGAATAGAAAAGGTGTTGCGAAATGTGTTGAGAAATGGAGTTGCGTGGAGTTGAGAATGAAATTGAGAATGAAGTTCAGAAACTACTCCTCAGTCAATGAAGCCAATGATAATGAAGCCAATGATGCCAATGATAATGAAAACAATGAAGCCAATGATGACCAGATTGAATCTTCAAATACTGACTTTCACCGTCGTTCGTCTATTGCTAAGGCCGTGAAAGGCGCAGGCGGAAAATCCATACTCCGGGGCTACTCCAAACCTGTAGAACTTCTGGACCTGTAGAACTTGTGGACCTGTAGAACTTCTGGAACTTGTGGAACTTTTGGAACCTGTGAATGGACCCTCGGAATTGGGGGACCCTGGCTGTATGAAACACCCGTACACCACGCTACCCCAGCACAAAAAGGCCCAACGCAAAACACCTTTTTTTCATCGTACGGAACTAAGAGTGGGTTAGTTGAAATCCTGGAATTCCGGACATTACTACCCATTATTTTTTAGTTGAAAAGGGTTGGGTGGTGCACTTTTGGAGGTCCTATAGTTGGGCAATTCCGACCAAGCTATCGCGTACCATAACAGCATCAGGGCTCATAATCTTACATCATATAAGTATGTTATGTCAGAAAAACTAGACAATACAGTATGGTGGTCTGTCTAATATAGCAACAACTGCCCTCTACTTAAGTAGCTCGATTCCCTTGTTTTGAGAAATCATCAACCAACAAAAGTAACTTAGTACATGAACGTTTCACAAGAATCTATCAGTTTCTGTCATGTTCTTTCATACATTTATGCCTATTGATACTATGTTCCTTCAATATTCCTCAGAGAGAGGAACTGGAAAGGCTTATATAACTTTGAGAGAAATGTGACATCGAAGCACTCTTCATCAGAACAATAGCCAGGGCATTATTTCACAAGGTACTATAATGGCCACTGCAAACTAGGTATCACGGCCCTCTTAGTACTACGTGCAATGATGACCTGGCCATTGTTCTGATAGAGGTTTTTGGTGCTACGTTTCTCTCAAAGTTATATAAGCATCAACGACCATAGTAACAATAAGGCATAAATGTATAAAACATAATAGGTACTGTAGTATACAGTGTAGGTGGAATTTGACCCTAGAGTGGGTGCTCAGCATGCGTATATAGGGGTATACTTTGTTGCATAGTAGTAATATCCACCAAATAGACCTACTTTTTAAATGTTAGACGAAACTAGAGTTAAAATGTTCAGTTCTATATATGGCCTTCTTAGAATAGCACTTGTAAATACAGCTTGTAAATACAGCTTGTAAATAGCACTTGTAATAGCACTTGTAAATAGCACTTGTAATAGCACTTGTAATAGCACTTGTAAATACCGCTTGTAAATAGCACTTTTAATAGCACTTTTAATAGCACTTGTAATAGCACTTGGTGGAGTTAGTCTCAGGGTCCGGTGGGTGAATTATTATTCCTTTTTCCATTAACAAAGAGCAGCTCTTGGGCGTCATGACCAAACTCAACTTGCCCTTACCCTATGCCTTCAACTACCACTTTGACAATGGAGTATTCCGAGACTTGGCTTTTCCAAACTTTACCTCTACTGAAGAAACATCTATGGTGGTCAACCAGCTTAATGGCCGTAAAATTGGCAGCAGAAAGTTGAGTGTGGAGTACAAGAACGTGCTCCCCATGAAGGAACGGGAACACATAGAATAGAGAAAAGAGAGAAATCCTCGGCCAGTTGGAAAAACACCATCGGTTCAACTCCAATATCTCTTTTTCCTCTCTACTCTCCGTGACTTCAACTACTGCTGCTACGGAAAATCTCAGTGTTACTGGCCAAACCTACCCCACCCAAACAGAGGGGCTACTGATGCAATTCCCCTTCCGAGGCCCTCACCTCCCAACTCCACCTCCCAACTCCACCAAGCGATTTAAAACTCAATGAACCAGAAGCCTTGAAGTTGTATTCCTAATTGTTCACGTTCAGAAACGACAACCTGAATCTCACCCTAGAGTTATCATTTCCTTCCACGCTCAGCTTGAGCCAAAAAAAAAAGGTGCTTTCTCTGTTGTGCCTGTTTTTAAATTCCCTTGAGGTTTTCTACAATGGCTTGATCATCATCTGCAGAAAACCAGGCCAGCATACCATCCAGCAGCGTGAACACTAGAGTGCTCTTTATAATTCCCACTTGCAGGACCAGACGAATCCCCAGGCTAACAACAACAATAGGAGTATAGTAGTATTATTTAATCTATTCTAATAATGCCATTTAATCTATTCTAATAATGCCATTTAATCTTATCAATCTGATTGTGTTCACATGAAAAGAAATATTGTCTGTCCGCTCTTCGTTTTCGTTTTCTCCTTTCCTCTCGTCTCACTTCCGTTATCTCTTATCTTCCGTTATCACTTTATAGAGGAAGAGTTGGCGCGCACCATTTGCAACAATTGCCCACTTTTTGCATCTAAAGTCGCAACCCCCCAGAACTAGAAAAAAAAGACTAATAAGAAAACAATATATTGCATTTATAAAATAAACTGACATTATCTCGACTATTCCAAATAATACAGTGTTTTTCACAACTATTCAAATCAGCGCGGCAAAATTAAAAAAACCAAGGAATCAGAAAGTTTCGTACCACTTCGCCCAGTCTTTCAAACCAAATATCGTAATGGTTTCACGTCAACTTTCATTACAATTCATTACTTTGAAATCTTAAATCTGGACGATTGCCTCATATGTACTACATTTGGGAGTCTTGCAGTACCAGTCAAGGACTAGAACGGACGGAACTGAAGTGGAAGGGGTACGAAACTTTTTGAATTATTGGTTTGTTTAATTTTGCTAGTGTGATTTGAATCTTTTTGCTGCGCTGGTTTGAATAGTTTCGAAAAACACTGTATTCCATATACTATTCCAAATACTATTTCATTGTTATGCTCTTTAATACATTTATGCCTTACTAATACTTTGCCCGTTGATAGTTCCTCAAGCGAGAGTTCTACGTGAGTGGTAAACCCCTCCTGAAGTCACAGGTGTTTTCTATATCGGTTCTGGCGTCCCGGGTGGCTTCAGTATGAGACAGAATGGACCTGCAGTTCCGGTTGAGCAGCTACGATAAGTCTGATGACCAAAAATGTAATATCCTGCAGCTAGGTATTATAGCCATAGTCAATTTCCGGGGCTAGCAGTACCAGGGCCGGGTGGAGGGCTTCTTGAGTCAGATGGTCACGTGTACCCGACGGACAGATGCAAACGACCAGATCGCCGCCTGTATGCAGAACGCGTCTTTCCATGCCTTTATGGGCCGTTTGGCGAGGTATATGAATGTGAGACTTTATGACGAAATGTCTCCATATTTTCCAATTGAACGGTTCATTGATAGGGAGAAAATCGACAGAAATGTGAGGCGGAAATTAGATTTGCAAACTACTGACCTGCCCATAACCCCAAAGCACGTGACCCCATCCGTACCTCCGACCCAAGGACTCCGAACGCAGCCTTTAGTCAAACGAAGGCTTACGGCAAGCGAGGTCTTTTACCAGCAGCAGGAATCGCAGGTAGTGGACGCACCAACGGAAACCGGAGTGGTTGAAACCCGGGCTGATGACACCCGTACACCAGACACCCGTACACCAAGAGCATTTATACCCGAATCCCCCACACCAGACACCCTGGACCATTCCAGACAAAGTGGTCAACGACAAGTGGTCGAGATCCAAATGTCCCCAAACACATTGAAACAAAGGGAAACCCTTGAGCCTGTATATAATCCTCGGTTCAGTGTTCATCGGGTACACACAATAGCAGCGGCACAAATCCAGCAGCTCCAGATAGAGCAGAACCAAAAAAACATCATGTTTGAGTTCAGTAAAGCCCCTAACAGAAATCTATCCCAGTCCCGAAAACCTTTTTCTCAAGCCGTTCGGAAAAACCATCCGCATATCTCCGTTCACAGTGCGTCTCGGAGATAACCCAATCGAGCTCCACTCCGCCGACGAAGCGTGCCGTTTTTTTGGACTTGACGAAATCGAAATTTTGGTCAACCATCTCACCGATTATTCACACCAGCTCCGTTCCTTACTAGGGCGTATGGTGAAGGTACGTGTGGAGAGACGAGGGTTAAGGTTTGCCCAGGGCTTCGAAGTGGCTTATATAACTTTGAGAGAAACGTGGTACCGGAAAACTCTCCACTAGAACAATGGTAACCATCATAGTACTTCGAACAATGATGGCCATTGCAGAATCCACTATGATGGCTGCAGCTTCTGTATCACAGCCATCATAGTACTTTGTACAATGATCGCCTGACGATCGGACAGAGTAGGCTTCATGAATCCTCTATAGACAGGGCCCTGCATATCGTGAATCTAACATCCATATACTATTCCATATATTCCATATCGATTATGTTTGCTCTACTTGTATTAATAGTATTAATAAATTGTCTAGTATAAGACCACAAGTAATAATGTAGGAGTTAAGTAGCAGTCCATAAAACTCTGATATCAGTATCAGTAGTTTAATCTCTGTCTCCGCCTCTGTGCATAGAGTACTAGTACTAGTCTCTAATGTAGCTGTAGACCAGTATCTGTATAGCTCTGTAGAGTACTATAATCAGCTATCTGTCTAGAGTGCTAAAGCCTAGTCAGTCCATATAGCCCATGGTACTATAGTATAGCGTAATACTTAAAGTAGTACTGGTAGGTGGTACTAAAGGTAGTACTGGTAGGTGGTACTAAAGTAGTACTAGTCGGTAGTAGTAAAGTAGTACTAGTCGGTAGTACTAAAAGCAGTACTGGTAGGTGGTACTAAAGTAGTACTAGTAGGTGGTACTAAAGTAGTACTACTAGGTCGCACTAAAAGTAGTACTGAAGGTAGCACTAAAAGTAGTACTGAAGTTAGCACTAAAAGTAGTACTAGTCGGTAGTACTAAAAGCAGTACTGGTAGGTAGCACTAGAAGTAGTACTAGTAGGTGGCACAAAGTCGTACTGGTAGGTGGTACCAGTAGAAGTAGCAGTATAACCAGACCACCTAGACGTATCGGATGTTATGGGCCAAAGAACCGGCTTTGGCTTCTTCGTGTCCCTGCTGGATCATATGCACTCGCGTTTTCTGGAGCTTTTCCATGTAGGGCTTCAAAAAGGCGTCGTTCGTCCAGTTGGGGTAGTGGGTATGCACACAAGCCTCGAGTTTATGGATCAACGAATATGCCATTGCTCGCGTCACCACATCATCGCTTGGCTTGACGTCATAAAGCTTGAACTTGGCGGAAACTGATTTAAGTGACGATAAAAATTTGGAGTATTCTGTGGCTTTGCTTTTTGTCTCCGTTTGCCCTATTGCAGTGGGGTCGTGCATCCAAGACGCCAACTCAACAAAGAGTTTTTGGAGCAGGTTGAACTCGTGTTGTTTTGAAATCACTTCACTCATAAGCACGGCGTCCTGTGCAGAAGCCTCCCAGATCAAGAACGAGTGTCTCATGTGATCCATCCTGTACACCACCTTCGCTAGCGACTGCTCCATGAAGTCAAAGTAGAACTTCCACACAATGCGCTCGTAAAAAGGCAGTAGAGCATGTGATTTTATAAGCGGCATGAACTCCTCGTCAAAACTCTCCTTTAATATCTTGACTATACTCAACGGAGCCTTTAGATCATGGTATTTTTTCAAGAGCAAGATCTTCAACTCAATGAAATTGGTTTTGGACCATCCGTTTTTTTCGAAAACAGCCTTATCCAAGTTTCTAACATCAAACGGAAGCCGGGAAAGCGTGCGGAGGTTTTTGTTCAAGAGAAACTTCGAAAAAAGCTGTAACGAAAGCTTATTTTCGTAGTATGAGAGTTTGAGAAGCTCCAAAAGCTCTTCTTCATCCTCCAAACTCTTGATATGACCAATCAAGCTCTTTTGCGGAGGTCCTTTGGGTAAAAGCGCATTGACGGCCTGTAAATCCACCACTAGAGAGTCAAAAAGTTCTTTGTGGTTGACTGAAGACACTGGGTACTCAGCTGCAAGACCCTGGTCTAGCTGTTTGAACTGTTCAACCACAGAACCCTTCTGGAGGTTCTGGAGAAGCGACGGTTTATATGCGGACGCCGTTTTGGCGTGCCGAGAAGGCGACAAGAGGCCTAGAGCATCGGCCAACGAAAACGTATCGTTCTTGGGCTTGGAGTATAGTCGCCGTGCAAGAAACATCTGATTGTATAGTGAATGATTCAGGTGCTAATCAGGTAAGTCAACTCAATAGAGACTAGTACTATTCAATGGGATCAGTAGGTACTATTGAAGTAGCAATGTGATGTAGCTCAAGATGATAGTAACCCAATATATGGTACTCAACCAGTAATTGATGAAAAAGTAAGTCAATAGACTAGTTCTATTGTTTCAATAGATTGATGAATAGGATGACAACTCGAAGAAATGGTACTTGATAGGTACTAACTCAACGGGACACAGAATATTATGACACTAGTGGATAGTGTTCAAAAAGGTAGGTCAATAGGACAGTAGATAGGAAACTAGTTAAAGAATAATCAGTCAAAAGGGTAGCACTCAATAGGTCAATGGTACGAAGTCAATAGATACTGGTAAATATCACGTGACTCAATAGACTTTATAGACACTAGTTAATGGTAGTTGAGTATGTCGTTTCAGGGATATCGATAGGATAGTGACTCTAAGGATGATAGGCAGTTGGAAAAGTGACTCAATGAGACACCAGTACAGCTCAATAGGACCCTAATAAATGCACTAAGTCAATAGTATCAACAGTAGATCTTGAGGAGTATACGATATTGTGTATCGTTCCAAATACGGGAAGTAAATAGGACACTAAAGTTGTAGACCCGTAGACCCGTACACCAGTTGGTCGGCAGTAACTCAGCTGAATCAATAAGCCGCTAACTATAGGGAGCTAGGTGCAGGAAATAGTGTAGGAAATAGTGTAGGAAATAGTGCAGGAAGTAACTGTAGGAGATTGACCAATAGGATAGTAACTCAGTAGGACACTATTCAGTGATGGGATTCAATACACTAGCAAGAGGACACTAAAAATTTGAACGGGGGAATGGGATGGTATATGCAGGATGCTTTAATATGGCTAAAGGTATAGTTGATTTGGTATAATCGATTGGTATAGTCGATTTGGTATAGTGGATCTGGTGTTGTTTGTAGTAGGCGTGAGAGGAGAGTAGAAAGGAAAGAGAGTGAGGTCATGAGGGTTTATATGCAGGACACCCAAAGGATTAATCAGAAAGCAAGGAGTAATTCCCATAACCCACATTGCATATCTCATATATAAGAATCTTTCAAATGAGAGTGTGTAAAATGTCGGACTATAATATTATGTTACCATTAACTAATACTGTACACTACACTACACTAGATTATCCTAGACAAAACTACATGTCAGATACCCTAAGCTTCCTTCAGCAAAGCTTAATTTTTTGACCAAAATATGAGGAATTTCGCTTCCAAGAATTTCCCAGGTCTTTGCTGATACAAACTGTCCCAACAGTTACTGTCCCATCAGTTACTGTCCCATCAGTGACTGTCCCATCAGTTACTGTCCCATCAGTTACTGTCAACTACTACCTAGCATGTATGGACCGAAGGTACTTGGTGGATATGTTACAATGTTTCTCAAAACTTTTCAAACCAGCACGGCAAAATGGTTCAGACAAAGAAGACAGAATGGTTCAAACCAGCGAGGCAAACCGATTCAAACTACACTAGCAAAATTGAACAAAGCGTCACTGTACTCTCCGTCCTATCTAGTAGTGTATCTTTTGCTAACTATTTTGGGAGTACCATTTCTCTCTCTAGGAAACTATCGGCCAATGAATATCGTAAACAGAGTACATGACTTAACAACTAGAATCTAACTACATTTACATTGCACCGTAACGTGAGACGTTTGATAGTGTACTCTAAATGCACCCGGGACACTATACAATTCTGGTGGCATTTGGTTTGGTAATTTTTGGTAATCTTTTGCAAATTCACTCTTTTAAAAAACTGCTTTTTGGTGGATCTGCTTTTATGTCTGAAAAGGCTGAAGTGTGTTGAAGTTTACCGCTCTTGAGTGCATGATCTGGAAAGCTTATGTCTTTGTTCATTCTTCTCGTTGTTAGTTGTGCTATTAATTTGTACTAGGACATCCGTCTTGTGGTTACTTGTGATACCACTCAACCTAGAACGGCATCCCTTGTATATATACTTGGGATTCCTTGGACTCCTTGCTTTTGGGTGTGGACTTTGCAATTGTCTGAAGTCAACCTGACTACCCCAAACGCCAAGATCCAGATACAATACTAGTCTGCACTCATGCGTTCCTCGGAACCTTTCGAGGCTTGTCCAATTTCGTTGTACTGCAAGCAACACATTATCTGCATACACGGGTCAGCATATCTCACATGTTCAACAAAGGACATGGCATCGACTGACTCAACAGACTAGACAAAAACACAATCATGTAAGGACTCAACAGTAGAAGGACCTGTTAGTCTTATATGTCGAACGTATTCCCTACGTCCTATAGTTTATCATGGTATGCATTGAACCTAGAATAGTCGAGGAACTCCCTAATTTATCCAAGGGAGGAAAACCTCGCTGTTATATACACTGGTTGTATGCAACCCTGCATATAGCTGAAACACAAGCACGTGACATGCCATACGCAGCATGTCAGTATCCTTATGAGATCGTTTTTTAACAAATCATACAAAGGTCCCTTGGCCCAGTTGGTTAAGGCGTGGTGCTAATAACGCCAAGATCAGCAGTTCGATCCTGCTAGGGACCATTCTTTTTTTAGTTTTTACAACTACATTCTCCTAAAATTAATTCATAGCGTTTTAAAGTGCAGATTGCTGAGAGGCGTGTGTGCAGGAGATGTGTGTATCGGGCATTGTAATGCGCGCCCGATGACTACGAAAAATGACAGAAAAATGATGAGAACACTTGCAATGGTATCTACAAAAACACAGAAAAAGGAAAAAGAGTAAAAAGAGTAGAAAAAGAGGCCATTGTTGGATCCCGAGAAACCCGTACCTCTATCCTATATAGTATCACTCTCTGTATAGTATCACTCTCTGTATAGTATCACTCTTTGTATAGTATCAGTGTCTTCATAATTATTCTGTCTAGTTCTGTCTTCTGTATAGCCCCATTTTATGTGGGAGTAGCCATAAAAATTTTCTTTTTCGTTCTCGAGAGCTATTTAAGTGATTCGACAGCAAGTGTGCAGGAATGGACGTAATCAGAGACGTAGGAAAAGTGACTCACTGATTGGTCCATTAGACTCATCGCAGCCACTGCAGCACGTGACCTTTGACAGACAGAATATAGACAGATAATAAATAGAAAGTATTAGACAGAGTATAAATAGAAAGTATTAGACAGATAGTACAGACAGAAGGTATTAGACAGAATGCATTGGACAGATCAGTAAATGACGGGACAACGGGACAGACAGAACAGATAGGACAGAAAAGGATTAAACGGAAGCTATTAGACAGGTCTAACAGGAGTCTATACATGTATACACATAAACTTGTATACACATAAACTTGTATACAAACACACACATATATACATATATATATATATATATATATTTGTTGGATCTACCATGATAATGTCTAATAAACTACTTTACTAGTAAGTGATAGTAAATAGTCAGCTTAATGTAGTGAGGAGTTACTTTGTAATGGACCGTAATAATAGTGAGTGAAGATATGGTCTTTAGTAAAAAAGCTATTAGGGAGTACACTAAGTAGTCAGTAGTCAGCACTAGTTAGGAATAGTCAGTAGTCAGTAGTCAGTAGACAGTAGTAGGAGTAGGAGTAGGAGTAGGAGTAGGAGTAGGAGTAGTCAGTAGTCAGTAGTCGTAATAGTAGTCAGTGTAGTAGTATAGCGTAGTATAGTGTAGTAGTGTGGTAGTATAGTGTAGTAGTACTATAGTCTTAAATGACAGATAAGTATAATAAATAAGAATACAATCGAAATAATACTAATCCATATTCTTCCTTTTATCTTTTTCTACAGAAAGGTAATATCCGACTGTATGAAAACCTATCCAGGAGAATTGAAGTTGGCCCAAATGTACCGGACTGCCTGTATGAAGTGAAGAAAGTGGGAAGTATTGAAATGTCTTACGCCGACAAAAACGACAGACTGTCTGGGTCAAAACTCGAATCGGGAACTATTACGTTGGCAAAACGTTCATGTTCTGAGAGAGATGGTATGTTACAATAGTTAAAATTAAAATACCAAAAGTTAATGAATGTAAAAATAAGCATTATCGCATTGGATCCCCCTTGTAAAATTTTCATATCTCGGGAATTGACAAACTCAGCCCTACTTTTCGTATTTAAGACATATACCTACCTCTCTTCCTTCATATATTCAAGCTATTGGATTATTACGTACACCTACCTGTAGAGAAGCTAACGCCTGATCCGCAGCGACAGTTGCGACACTAGGAGGGCCAGTGAGTAACCAGGGTGTAACATCCAGAGGATAGTTTACACTATAAGACATTGACCTCATAGTCTCATCAAGATATGTAAACACTTCAGGAGAAGTGTTTACTTCAGGAGGAGGAGAAGAAGAGTTGTCAGTGCTCATTGAAGTATTATCAATACGAGGTCTTTTGGTGGGTCTGGTTCTTGGAGGCATCTTGATATACCTCAGGCAGTTAAATGTTCGATTAATTGTCTAACAATAAATAGGGCGGGGACCCTGTAGTCTAGCTTAGTGTAGTGTAGTGTAGTCTAGCTTAGTGTAGTGTAGTGTAGTCTAGCTTAGTGTAGTGTAGTGTAGTCTAGTGTAGTGTAGTCTAGTGTAGTGTAGTCTAGCTTAATGTAGCATATTGGCATTACCAGGTTGATGACCATTGTGGATCAGAAGATGTACGCTTATAATACAGAAAGGCTACAACAACTGCTGGGAATGTATTGAGTTGATGGGGTTTGCTGTGTCAAATACTACGGCTCCTTTTGAACCGTAGTGTATTTTAGGCCTCTGGAAAAGTTGGTTAGCATGGTTCAGACTAGTGTGTAGTCTTGGTGTCCAGTGGAATTGACCCGTCACTCAAATCAGTCTAGAAAAGGTCCACAGTACTCTACAGTATGGTCACAGTATGGGCGCAGTACCCTACAGTATGGTCACGAACCCTACTCCCCTCCATTCTATAGACAGATAAGGCACCGAATAATTAAATAATTTTATCTTTTCTAAACTCCAAATTTTATATTTACTTCTTATTTTAGTATTTATGTTTAATTCAGTTGTAGATGCCGATCTAGTATAAACTTTTGGTATATACAATTCAGAATTAAAATCCTTCCTTTTAACTAATCTTACTATAGCGTAGTAGTGAGTAGTAGTAGTGAAGGAGTGAGTATTACAGTAGTGGTAGTGAGTAGTGGTAGTGAGTAGTGAGTAGTGAGTAGTGGTGGTGAGTAGTGGTAGTAGTATGGTGACTAGTGTCTTAGTAGAGTAATAGTAATAATAGTGAGTAGTAGAGTAGCAGAGTACTATACTTTTGTGAGTACTTTTTGTGAGTCTTTTTTGTGAGTACTTTTCTGTGAGTCTTTTTTGTGAGTACTTTTTGTGAGTACTTTTCTGTGAGTAATTTTTTGCGAGTCTCTTTTGGAGCCGGAGAAATACAAGGGTTATTCCAAAGATCCATATCGGACTGCACCGTGTATGAGAAATGGTGGCTGCTGCATGACTAAAAATGGCGCGAGCCATCTCCATGCATTGAACGATCCCCGCATAAAGCCGGATATCCTAATACGGACTTCCGTTTCGACCACACTACCCAAATGGTATTGAGAATATTCTGAAAACGGATTTGGATTGGATCTCACTGGATTTGGATTGGATTGGATTCCACTGGATTCCACTGGATTCGACTTTGATTCTGCGGTTGCATTCGCTTGGCTTTAGCTTGGCACGTGACCTGGGCTCACCCAAACACTACTACTTTTCCAGGTCCACATCCATTGCTGCTCTTTTGGATTTCGGAATACTCCATATCTTTGTTGAAAAAGATGTATGCAGATATGACGATGTGGTGTAGATATGACAATCTGATGTAGATGTGGTGATGTGATACCTTGGGCATACACCGATATACGGTGCACTTAAAAGTGTATGGTGCAGTGCATAACGGCCAACCCAAGGCGGACGGTCAAGAGCCATGAGAGGGAAAACGCCCGTTTCTCTTCTCGTGCAGTCCTAATGCTAATAAGAATATTCAAGAAAAAAGCAAAAGAAAGGGAAAAAAGACTATTCTGTCAGATGGTTTGTCTATCGGGTCTGGGCCTGTATCACTTCCGCATTGCAAGTGGACTCTGTTCAACCTGCCAAATGTATGGACTCTGATCAAATGTAGTGGACTCCATCCAAATGTGTAGAAGTCAGATTGCTGAAGTCAATTGCTGAACTCTGTTGAAGCCTGAACTTTTCTGAGCTCCCGACTTTTCCTCTTGCCAAGACTTTTTGCTGTTTCCATGGAGAGTTCTGCACTTTTATGTACGGGTGCAGCATCACCTTGGCCGAATCCTGGAGAAGAACCTCAGGTCTTTATCAAGAGCCTTTCGACCATTCAAAAAAAGGTTGACTTTTTTAGCTTGACTTTTTCAGTTTGACTTTTTCAGCTTGACTTTTTCAGCTTGACTTTTTCAGCTTGACCTTTTTAGGTTGTTTTCTTCTTTTCGAATGTTTCTCTTGTCAATATTGCTCGTTCTTCTCGCCCTGACCCACATTGCTCTGGCTGTCCAAGCTTGCCAAACTCAATCACTGATAAGGAGTAGTGGGTTCGACGTAACATTCTGGAAATACCCTTATTTGGGCAGGGACGTCGAGGACTATGAGACATTCATTCAGCTGGGATATCGGCAGTATGGCTATGTGGGCTCAGTTTCAGGAGTTGAAGAGAGCATGTACCTCTGGGACACTGGAGAAGATTATCCCGTTGAAATCGAGATTTATGGACGGAACATCACTTTCACCAATTTCACCATGGTGTTGACCGGATTCTTGGTTCCTTCAATGTCCGGGAATCACACGTTTGCCTTTGCCGCCAGGAAGGGGGGCATACTTCAATTCGGAAGTCCTCTGGATGTATGTTGTGGCAACTTCAATGACATGGACCTAGACATTGTTCTGAATTGGTTTCCTGATCCCTCCGGCTTGCCTTACAACTTCGAATATTATAGCTATCATGAGTTGCAGGAGGGCTCCGTTTACCCAGTTCGAATCGTGTACTTTAACAATGGCAAGGACGCTGGCTTGGGTTCCCAAGTCACGACACCTGATAATGTCACGGTTGATATGGGACAAATGATTTATCAGTTAGATCTTCAGGACGAGGATACTGTCTGCGTCACCACCAACATTGCTTCTTCGTCTTTGAGTACTGACAACGCTCCTTCTTCTTTAAGCACCAATATTGATCCTTCTTCTCTGAGCACTGACAATATTCCTTCGTCTTCGACCACTGACAATGTTCCTTCTTCTTCGAGTACCGACATTTCTCCTTCATCATCAAGCCCCAACCTTGATCCTTCGTCATCAAGCACCAACTTTGATCCTTCGTCTTCGAGCGCCGATCTTGATCCTTCGTCGTCAAGCACTGATCTTGGCCCTTCATCGTCGATCATCGATATTGCTCCTTCGTCCTTGGGAACAGGTCTTGCTTCCATCTCATCGGAAACTGACCTTGCTACTATCTCGTCAGGAACCGACCTTACTCCTATTTCGTCAGGAACCGACCTTTCTCCTTCCTCACCAGGTCCCATTATTACCGGGGGTTGGAACTTCTCTAATGTTGTGCCTTCTGCCGGCCCTGCTTCGTCTGCTGATACTCTTAGCATAAATCCAACGAGAATTTCAGTGACATTCGTTCCACAGGTTTCTGAACTGCTGACTCCTTTAACGACTTCTTCAACGGACTTACTGCCACCAGGTACTGGCTCTACTCAAACCGGCAATACTGGTAATGGTAATTCTGGCGCCGGTAATGGTAACTCTGGTTCGGGTGGCGGTAATGGTGACTCTGGATCTGGTAACTCTGGATCTGGTAATGCTGGTGATTCCGGTAACTCTGGTGCTGATAATGGTCACGCTGGTGCCGGTAACTCTGGTTCCGGTGCTGGTTCCGGGAACTCAGGCTCCGGTAATTCCGGTAATTCCGGTACTGGTAACTCAGGCTCTGGTAGTTTCGGTAATTCCGGAGCCGCTGACGGTGCCGGTAACTCTGGTTTGGGTGCCACTGGTTCCGGTGATGGGAACTCTGGATTTGATGGTGCCGGTAGTGTTGGTGATGGTTCCGGTGATGGCGTTGGTAATGCTGGTCCTGGTAATGCTGGTCCTGGTAATGCTGGTGCTGGTAATGCTGGTGCTGGAAATTCTGGTCCTGGTACCGGAGCCGGTAACTCTGGAGCCGGTAATTCTGGTAATTCCGGTAATTCTGGTACCGGTGATGGTGCCGCTAACTCAGGTTCTGGTAATGGTAACTCAGGTGAAGGTAACGCTAATGCTGCTTCCAGTGCTGGTTCTGGTAATCCTGGTACTGGTAATTCTGGTTCCGGTGCCGGTTCCCGTAGTTCTGGCGGTGACAATGCGAATGACTCACCAAACGCTCAACCCATTGCTGGTGGCTCCATATCCCCAAGTGCATTGGGCTCAGCTCTGGCACTGGCTGTTGGTCCATTGCCTTCGGCCCCTGTTTCTATTTTCCCGGGAAAGAGTCATAGAACCGTCGTCATAGGATTCATGATGGCTATGCCATTTTTTTCGATGATCCTTTAGACCAAGCTTTGTTAATAACCCTTCGATCCCGTTCACATTTTGTGTTGAGTATTAATAATTCTTCGATCCCGCTCACACTTTATGTTGATTTTTAATACCCCCTCGATCCTGTTCACACTTAATGTTGATTGTTAAAAACTCCTCGATTCTGTTGACGGTGTGCTGAACATGACACTTGATAATTTAGACTTCAACTTTGCTAGACTGTAGCTTTTATTCTCCGAGGACCATCAACCGTCGTTTCCCAAACACTTGTATATATATTGACCTTTATCACTCAGATAGTTATGATTGATGCCGATCATACAAAGTGATGGAACTCGCTGGCAGTGCGGATCCTCAACCTTATATAAAAATGAGGGATTTTATGAAACACCCTGCAACATCTGAAACACTGGTGCGCATGCATGCTGAAGCGTTTCCATGAATTTCTATGCACACAATCAGCATGTAATGAAACAGTAGTCCCACATAGGAATAGCATCTGCAATTGAGTTGTAACTCGTAAGTTGAACACCTCCAGAAATAATCTATTCACACAATACGTCTGTAAAACATATATGTTGTTTTTATCTTGTAAATTCAAGGCACAAAGTAACCTTTATCCGTTGTTGATTCCCCGAGGCAGGAATTAAGCAACTCATAAGATCTGAGGGAGGAACGGTAATGAACTGAATATCAACAATGATGACTGTGTCATTTCAAATTATAGGACCTCGGGACGGCGTTGGGCAAGAGCAGCACGTCTCTGGGTAGTGCCCTGAATATTATTATAGTGGATGTAACGCTTACCACTAGACTAATAATACTAAATCAAAATCCACCGTACCTTAAAAGATCATTATAGAGCATTTGTTTCAAGTCAAATGCAAAGAATAAACTTGACACTTCACTTATTATCTGTAAAACCTGCTTCTCATGTCATTCTTTTACCTCCGTTTCGTAGGACCTTTCCTCTGGCCATTTCCTTTGGTCATTCTCTAGAACTGGTCCTCAGATTCGCCTTATAATATCTTTCTTCCCCAACTGAATGAGTCTATCGGGCTTCAATGGGTCTATATTCCTCATAAAGTCTTCCTTGTCGTAAGCCATTAGCACACCCCTTAGTTTGTCGCTAAGTTTGTCATTCTAAAAGCAATATAACTGTGCCAAATCTAGACCTCAAGACAGATAATAAATAAACTCTCTTTAACTTCGAGGGTTTAAGAAAAAAGTGGTTGCAATAAATTTGGGGGTTGAGGATTCGCGTGGGGAGTGGCGCCTTTTATAGACATTTCCTCGCCCCTGATCCCGCCCATTATATTTGCAGCCACCAACTATGCAGGGCGCCCAACTGCGAAACATATAAAGGCACCGCACCCCCCATAATTCCCTACCCCTATTTTTTTTTAATTCCTCCAATGATTTCAATACCCCTTTATTGGGATAATCAGTCAATACTAGGAAAACACCAAGACTATACCAAGACTATACCAAGACTGTATCAAGACCATAATGAGGTTATACCTGACTATACCTGACTGTACCCTGACTCTATCAAGACTACATGAAGACTATAATGAGATTGTACCATAACGATGTTGGGACTATGTTAGGCCTGTGTTAGGACTATACTAGGACTATACTATCTAACAATATGAAAATATTACTACCGATAGCCATGCTTATACCAGGACTGGTACTAGGGATAATACTGGGATTCATAACACTGGGGTTAAACTGAGACTAGAATAGAATAGATACTATGATAGATACTAAGGCAGATGCTAAGACGAATACTAAGAAGGATACTAAGACTATACTAGGTGTCCTACAATGAGTGTCACTTTGAGTTGACTGACAGTCACTGGTGCTACTAATCAGTGAGTATTATGCAACTTGAACTATATCATCGGTACTGATAAAAGGACCGATAAGGACTAAAAATACTGACTAATACCCATTCTAACCTTTCGTTATCAATTCTAATATTGATACTATTGACTATACTGACACTGACTGATAATAACACTAATACCAATTTTGATCTTTCGTTTCAATTGTTGAATGCCTTTCTTTCACAGTCCTAGTTTTAAAAAGCAATGATCTGATACTAGGTATGTTTAGGATTGTAGTGGAATGCTAGATTGACTGTTTAAAAATCATATGGAGTGAAAATGATCATGTCTCTATAAGTAAGCCGGTTTATCTGAGATTGAGAGGAGAATTGGAAGATGGCAGGAACTGCAGAATGGATTTTCGGGTTGTTTGGGGTGCACCAGTGTGCAAAATAGCAGGTTCCACATCTTGGCTTGATGGATGTTTGTCTAGCCACATAGCCTAGAAACCATCTCCTTATCAGTGAATCATTGCCCCTTTCTCGGTTACAAGCACCGTCTACACTTGAGTTCTGACAAACCTTTATTACAATCTATAGATCACCACTCCTGCGTTTTGAGTCCGTACTTGGACTTCTTGGAACCCTTGATGGGCTGCACCAACTTGGAGCCTCCCTCCAAAAACGAAAACACATCTCTTCTGCGCTCCTCAAACTGGTTGATATACTCCTCCTTTTGCAAGGTCAAGCCAATGTCGTCCAAGCCATTGATGAGACAATGTTTTCTGAACTGTTCCACGTCGAAATGGTCGACTAAAACCTCGCCTTCTTCGCTTCTAATTTGCTGCTTTGGCAAGTCGATCGTGAGCTTCTTTCCTGCTACTGCCAAAGGGTACAACTTGGCCTTGATCACGTCCTGTGGAAGCCGGATTGGCAACAAGCCGTTTTTGAACGAGTTGTTGTAGAAGATATCTCCGAACGAGGGCGCAATCATACACTTGATACCAAAATCCTTGAGGGCCCAAGGGGCGTGTTCACGTGAAGATCCACATCCAAAGTTGTCTCCGGTCACCAACAACACCTCTGCGTTTCTGTAAGGTTTCAAGTTCAAGCAGAAATCGGTTTCCACGTCCTTACCGTTCTCCTGCTTGAAACGCAACTCATAGAACAATCCTTTTTTCAACCCCGTTCTTTTGATGGTCTTCAAGAATTGTTTGGGGATGATGGCGTCGGTGTCGACATTTGCCTTGTCCAAAGGAGCAGTGATTCCGGATAAAACACCGAACTTGTCCATACCTGCACCACCAGAACTGGCTGGGGTGGTGTTTGGAGGAATATCCTTGAGTCTATCGTCCTCCCTGGCCTTGGTTTCTTCAAGTGGGGTCTTCTCATGCTCATAGACTGCATCCTGCAACTCCGGGTCCTCTGCCGAATCGATTTGAACGGCGGGCTCATCCAGAGTGTCGTATTGCCACTCTCTGATATCGGTGAAATGGCCCTTAATTGCTGCTGCAGCTGCCATGGCCGGCGACATAAGGTGTGTTCTGGACTTGGCACCTTGACGGCCCTCGAAGTTACGGTTGGACGTGGAAGCACATCTTTCTTCGGGGTCCAAGATATCGGGGTTCATACCCAAACACATGGAACAACCGGCTTCTCTCCAGGAAAAGCCAGCAGCCTCGAAAATCTTGTCCAAACCCTCTTTTTCCGCTTGTTTTTTGACCAACCCAGAGCCAGGCACCACCAAGACCAATTTCACGGAATCAGCCTTTTTATGGCCCTTGGCCACCTTGGCTGCAGCACGCAAATCCTCAATTCGGGAATTGGTACAGGATCCAATGAATGCCTTATCGACTTTCAAGTCTTTGAGTGGAGTGTTTGGGGTCAAACCTTGGTACTCAAGCGCACGCTCCATTCCAGCCTTTTTGATGGGGTCATCAAGCTTCGAAGGGTCCGGCACACATGCAGTAATAGGCAAAGCATCCTGTGGAGAGTTACCCCACGTGATGGTGGGCACGATATCTTGGGCCTTGATTTGGATATCATAGTCGAAATGAGCTCCTTCGTCCGAGTAAAGCGACGACCAGTACCGCACGGCCTTATCCCACTCATCGCCTTTTGGAGCCAAAGGTCTGCCCTTGAGGTAATTGAAGGTGATTTCATCGGGCCGGATCATTCCTGCACGAGCACCTGCTTCAATGGCCATGTTGCAAATGGACATCCGTGCCTCCATGGATAAAGATTCAATGGCAGAACCAGCAAACTCAATCACGCAGCCGGTTCCTCCAGCAGTTCCAATGACTCCGATCACATGTAGGACCAAGTCCTTGGAGGTGATGCCAGGAGCCAAATCTCCGTCCACAAGAATCCGCATGTTCTTGGATTTGGCCTGAATGATGGTTTGCGTGGCCAACACATGCTCGACCTCGGAGGTTCCGATTCCAAAGGCTAGAGAACCGAAGGCTCCATGAGTGGACGTATGCAGGTCTCCACAGACCACGGTTGTTCCTGGAAGAGTGAAGCCTTGTTCGGGGCCGATCACGTGCACGATACCTTGACGAGAGTCTTCCATGCCAAAATAGGTGACGTCGAAATCCTTGACGTTCTGCTCCAAAGTCATCACCTGCAACTTGGAGTCTTCCTGCTCAACAAACGACTCCACGTCCTTGAACAGAACACGTGACTCGGTGGGGATGTTGTGATCGACGGTGGCAAGGGTGCAGTCAGTTCTGCGGACTTTTCTTCCGGCATTTTTCAAGCCCTCGAACGCCTGGGGCGAAGTCACTTCATGCACAAGGTGTCTGTCGATATAAATAAGGTACGAGCCGGACTCATCCTTATGCACCACGTGGTCCTCGAACACCTTATCGTATAAGGTCTTGAGTGTTCCTGGCATTTCAATCAGGAATAACTAAGATCAGTGGGAATGGATATCACTATTAGTACAGTGGAATGTTACTATAGTGTTTTTCGGTGTGACTGTTGTCTTTCTTCTTGTCGGTCTTTGGCTGTTGTCTGTCTTCTTGTCTGTCTTCTTGTCTGTCTTTGACTGTCTGTTTGACGATCTCTGAAGTTTTTCTCTGACTATGTGGAGGTCAGAATTATTGGTGGAGCGAACAGTGAGGATTTATAGTGGACGTGCGGGCCGGTTCCGGCGGTCGCGCGAGGCCAATCACCGCCGCGCAATTTCTAACCAGACTCAGCGAATTCAACTCTAATTCCCGCGCCGGTTCCGCTCCGATCTTTAATCCTCAGTCATCCTCATTGATTCATTCATTGACTCATTATACTGCACCACTGCACCACTGCACTAATGCACTAATGCACTACTGAGTCACTCCTTCGCCCTGAATCCTCAAAACTCCTGCTGAAAAATTTCCTAAAAATTCTTCTCAAAAGTGTTCCCCGAGAAACCCTCCTGAAAAATGTTCCTAAATGTTCCTAAATGTTCCTAAAAGTGTTCTTCAAGAATCTACCTCACTCAGATAATCACTACTCTTCATATACACCCATATATGTGAGTAGTTTTCTGACAGCTAATGAAAATACTCTTGTTGGAACACTTCTAAGCTAAACAGAAAGAGAGGGAAAAATATGATGAATCTGGTCTAACTCCTTTTCTCCAGCCTCAGGCGTATATTGTTGTATGGTATTACGCCCAGTTTCTTGTCGACATATATATCATAGACATTGCCGAAGAGGTATTTATGCACTACCAAATTTCATTTAAGTGATGTGGATTGTGTATTCTGAGATTCTACTCGGACATTCAATTCCGTGATTCAATTCCGTGATTCTATTCCGTGATTCAATTCCGTGATTCTATTCCGTGATTCTATTCCGTAATTCTATTCCGTGATTCAAAACAAAATATATCCATCGTCAGGTGTGTTATGAGTTGTTTCAGAATTAAAGTGAATTTGAATTCATGTCTTTAAAGGCAGACCAGAAATGAATCTCACCATAGTTTTGGTGGGCATGAGCGAGATTGTATGAAATGTGGGGCACATTGCGTGTGCATTATCACGCACGACGACTATTGAAGGGTTCTCAAACTACACTACTCCGCTACTCTTAACTACATTACTCCTTACTACCCTCCTCTTCCCTCCTCTTCTCTCCTCTTCTCTCCTCTTCTCTCCTCTTCTCTCCTCTTCTCTCCTCTTCTTTCTCTTACTCTCCTCTTACTCTCCTCTTAATCCAGCCGTATCAATACCTGTAACTACTCTATCTACTCTACAGCTTAACTCATAAACTACTGTATATACTCTATACTATTGTCTACTCCGTAAAAGCCATAATTTTACTTCAACGTACCCGAAACAGCAGGGAAATATATAGAACTTACAGGTACGCCAGATTAGATGATCCTCAGGATTCCTCTAAGTCATATTACCGTATTCAAATATACAAGTGATATATAACTTTGTTTCATATCCCACTGACCTGCTTAAAAGTTCTAATACTGTCTCTAATGAACAAGGGGAACGCCTCGGCTGAGTAGGAAAAGGCGGCCGAGTAGGAAAGGGAACCGGCTCTTCACCAGACGAGTAGACTAATACGAACAAGTAAAAACCAATGGTGATACACGCCAATCTGCCCTGGGGCTTTGTTTCAAACGGAATCCAGAATCCAAAAGAAAAGACGTGCGTGTCTTAGGTTCAGCAACAACTATGAATTTAGGTATATATTAAGTATATAACAAGTTTTAACCCAGTATATAGTAGTAGTAGTGTAGTTTTGTAGTGTAGTAGTAGTAGTAGTAGTAGTAGTAGTAATAGTAGTAGTAGTAGTAGTCCAACATCAGTGTAGTAGTGTAGCAGTATAGCAGTATAGCAGTATTGACTGTGATACATGGCTGGTCTGGCTAGACATTTTAGGTGTTACATTGTTTATTAGTCCGAAGGTGCTTAAATACAGTTTAGAGTAGTGAGGGTGGATTAACTGGGGGTTTCAGCGAGTCTACGCTATACTACTGTATGACTTTTACTACTGACTTATACTCCTGTATATACTCTATTCTACTCCACTCCTTAACCTACCCCTATAATTACTACCAGCTTTACCATAAACAGCTAATGTTACATCTACACTTACTACTATACTAACTAGTGAACTAACTACTGTACTGACTACTGTACTGACTATTATAGACCACTATATACTGCTCTACTCCTTAAACTACTGTATAGTACTGTAAACCTGCTTTAGAGTTTCTTTACCACTTTACTCCTAAAGCTACTCCACTCCTTTAACTACTTTATACTACTGTACTACTTTATACTACTGTATATACTCTATAATCTATAATACTCCATACTACTCTACTCATCAAACTACTGTATACTCTAACTACTCCATACTAATGTATAACGCTCTACTCCTTAAACTACTGTATACTCAAATTACTCTACTGCTTAACTCATAAACTACTTCATCATTTATACTACTCTACTCTTTAGACTGTATGTACTACTATATACTACTATACTACTATATACTACTTTATACTACTATATACTACTATATACTACTATATACTACTATATACTACTTTATACTACTCCATACTACTAAATACTACTCCATACTACTCCATACCATTCCATACTACTTAATACTACTCCATACGACTCTATATTACTACATTTGAGAATGAGCAATGACTGATCATTCCAGAAATGGAAGGTGCCCTCTCATTAGAAAATAGAAAGTGTGCTTACCTTGGTGATTCTTGATGAAGGTTTAGCTCCAGCATGAAAGATGTTGAAGAAGGTTTAGCTTCAGTGAAAGACTGAAGGTTTAGCAGAGTTCCTGATCTATATAAGTTGGACTCTTGCCCCAATCCTAGTGTTAAATGATCAATCAAAATATTATCTGGAAAGACATCCGAATGTCTTCTATTCCGACCCACCAGAACAGCCAAACAGCCAAACCACCAGAATATCCAGACCACCAGAAAAAGCTCTCGCGTAACTCCTCAGATATTCACATATCTTGAGACTATGCATTCATAAGACTGACTCTCGAGACTGACATTATGTTTAACAAGTACGTCACTCTGGACTGTACTCCTTGGCGATTGAAAGAACCACCTGATGTGCCCGAGGCATAGGTATATGAGGAGTTAAGTAATCTACATTACATACTACTGCATACTACTTTATACTACTCTATACTACTTTATACTACTACATACTACTACATACTAGTTTATACTAGTTTATACTACTACATACTAGTTTATATTACTTTATACTACTTTATACTACTACATACTAGTTTATACTACTTTATACTACTACATACTAGTTTATACTACTTTATACTACTTTATACTACTCTATACTACTTTATACTACTTTATACTACTTTATACTACTCTATACTACTTTATACTACTTTATACTACTTTATACTACTTTATACTACTTTATACTACTTTATACTACTTTATACTACTTTATACTACTTGTCAGATTCACCAGAGGTAGATCACTACCCATGGAGGTATTATGAGGTCCCTCTGCCCGATACTAACAATGGTCATGCCATCATTGTACGAAGTACTGTGTTGACTGTGATACGGAAGTCATAGTGGATTTTGCTGCCCTCATAGTGGACCTTGAAGTACTATGACGGCTACCATTGTTCTGGTGAAGAGTTTTCACTGCCATGTTTCTCTTCAATTGTTATATAAATCGCACTGGTTCTCCTTCTGAGGAACCATCAACGACCAAAATAGATACTTAGTACATAACGTTCAACAAGAATCTAACATATAGTATAGTATAGTACAGTAGGATGGTGTACAATAGTGTAATAGACTGCAGTAGACTGTAGTATTGTTAGTATGGTATAAGGGGGTACAGTGGGGTACTTTGAATAATGTATTATTGTTAGTATAGTATGGTACAGTAGGATGGTGTAGAATAGTATAGTATTGTTAGTATGGTACAGTACAGTATAGTATAGTATAGTATAGTACAGTGTTTTTTCAAAACTATCCAAACCAGCGAGGGAAATTCTGTTTTATAGCATCCTGTTTGACCTGATTAAGATTCTCCTTGGATATTTGGCCAATTTATGGTGTAGTGGTTTTGGTATTAGTGGAAAGAAGCACGAGACCGGAACTCAACAGTGGTCACGTGACCATATATATAAAAGAATCAGGGCACCTTTCAAAAGCCACCACCAAACCTTTTCAACTATAAAAATACGCATTGTGAAGTCCGGAATTCCAGGATTCTAACCATCTTATTTTCACAAGACAGAAGTGAAAAAGAGGTCGTTTGCGTTGGGCCTTTTTCTGCTGATGAAGCCGGGTGTACGGGTGTTTTGGCAACCAATTCCGGGGGTTGCACCCAATCAATGTTCCGTCCGCTTTGACCCTTGATTGGTACTGCAAGACTCTCAAATGTAGTACATATGAGGCAATCCTCTAGATTCAACATTTCAGAATATTGAATTCTAATGAAAGTTGGTGTGAAACATTATGCCATTTAGTTTGAAAGGCTGTGGGAAGGAGTACGAAACATTTTGTCACGCTGGTTTGAATACTTTTAAAGCACTGTATTGTTAGTATGGTATAGTACTGTTAGTATAATGTAGTATTGTTAGTATAGTATAGTATAGGACAGTATAGGACAGTATAGTATAGTATAGTATAGTATAGTATAGTATAGTATAGTATAGTATAGTATAGTATAGTATAGTATAGTATAGTTTAGTATAGTACTGTTAGTATAATGTAGTATTGTTAGTATAGTATAGTATAGGACAGTATAGTATAGTATAGTATAGTATAGTATAGTATAGTATAGTACTGTTAGTATAATGTAGTATTGTTAGTATAGTATAGTATAGTATAGTATACAGTGTTTCTCAAAACTATTCAAACCAGGGCGACAAAATGTTTCGAGCCACACTAGCAAATTAGACAAACCAATTATTCAAAAGTGTCGTACTCCTTCCAGCTCAGTTCCGTCCGTTCTGGTCCTTGACTGGTACCTCAAGACTCCCAAATGTAGTACATATGAGGAATCCTCCAGATTGAAGATATCACAATATTGAATTCTAACGACTGTTGGTGTGAAACCATTCCGCCAGTAGGTTTGAAAGACGGTGCGAAGGGGTACAAAACTTTTTGATTTATTGGTTTGTTTAATTTTGCCCCGCTGCTTTGAAAAGTTTTGAAAAACACTGTAGTAGGATGGTGTCCAATAGTGTAATAGACTGAGTAGACTAGTAGACTGTAGTATTGTTAGTATAATGTAGTATTGCTAGTAGACTGCAGTATTGTTAGTATAATGTAGTATTGCTAGTATAATGCAGTATTGTTAGTATGCTATAGGGGGTATAGTGGGGTACTCTGAAAATACAGTATTATTAATATATTATGGTATATTATAGCATTCCATTTTGTTAGTAGACTGTAGTACTATGTAGTATTCGGATTAATAGTGTTGTTCTCGGAATAGTAGTATAGTATAGTAGGGTCAGATTGGCGAGGTGGTGAGATATGTATACAGTGTTTTTCAAAACTATTCAAACGAGTGTAGCAAACCGATTCAAACCACACTAGCAAAATTAAACAAACCAATGGTTCAAAAAGTTTCGTACCCCTTTGCACAGTCTTGCAAACCAAATGGCTTAATTTTCAACACCAATTTTCACCAACTTTCACCAATTTTCATTAGATTTCAACGTTCTGAAATCTTAAATCTGGTGGATTGCCATATATGTACTACATTTGGGAGTCTTGTAGCACCAGTGAAGGGCTAGAACGGATAGAATTATTATGCGACCAGAGGCTCTAACCTGTAATCGCAAGAGGAGTAAGCTTCTAACGGGCTTATAAGTGATAGGAATCTTCCAGGAACGATGACCTAATGGAAGTCTAAGAAATATTGAAGGCTACTTATAGTAGGAACTAGCCCAATCAGTGATAGTAATATCTTTACTAGTATAATATAATAGGAGGTATTGGTATTTATCTTCAATAACGCGAATCTTAAGTAATGGAAGTGGTAGGGGTACGAAACTATTTGAATTATTGGTTTGTCTAATTTTGCTAGTGTAGTTTGAACCATTCTGTCTTCTTGGTTTCAAAAATTTTGCCGCCTTGGTTTGAATAGTTTTGAGAAACACTGTATAATGTTTATTCATAGGATTTTTTTACTGTCTATAAATTTTGGTGAGGGTGGTGTACGGAGGTCTCAATCCTTCATCACCACCGTAAGCTACACCTCCACCTCCACCTCTACCATGATCCCTGCAGGCACTCGCCGGTCCAAGATCCGGGCCCCCCGCCGGTCCATTGTGGCCCAGGAACCTGTGGTTAAGCACTCTTTTGATTACGACGCACTGTGGGCCATTTTAGCCCATGCCATCCGCCAAATCCAGAATCAGAACGTACACTCGCTCCTGTACGAGCAACTCTACCGCATAGCATACACTTTGGTGCTTGAAAAGTGTGGCGACCGGCTCTATGAGGATGTGGGACGACTTGTGGGGGAGCATTTGAGAATACGGCGAGACCTATTACTAGAAGAAGTGGGACAAAATGTGGGGAAACCGAGTTTTGGACCAAATCACGGTTTTGGGGAAAACCCGCGTTTTAACTTGGGCTCCGGTTTTTCCTCGGATGCCTTTTTGTCCAGAATCGCTCGCGAATGGAACGACCACCTCCTGCTGATGAAGCTCATTAGTGATATTTTCATGTACATGAACCGGGTGTATGTGAAGGACCACCACAAGTTGTATGTTTACGATATGGGGATTTCTCTCTTTGAGAGCGACTTTTTGCGCCCGGAAAACCTGCTTATGGGCGATTTGGTGATCCGCATGGTGTGTGAGGAAATGGGGTCGAGTGTGGTGGCTGAGCTGTTGACTCTGAAACTGCACATCTCCCAAATTTTGAGTATGTTTGAGCTCATGGCCGATGAGAAGTATGCCCAGACGCTGAGCCTGAACATATATAATGAATTCGAACGGCTCTTGGTGGCTCTGTGCAGGCACTTCTACCTGGAATACGCCACCTCCGCCCTTTCGTCCCGTCTGGGGACGCTCTACCTCCAGAAAATCACGGATTTGATTGCCCGGGAGGAGCAGCGCATGGACATGTTTTCAACCTCGCTTTTTTCGGCGCAAACAAAGCCCAAACTCATGGGCGTCATGAACGACACGCTTATCAAGGACAATCTCGACAAAATCATGGGCTTTCCGATGGAAATGCATGGCTTGGTGTACTGGCTTGAGCCCGTGCTCAGAAATACGCTTCAACGCCAGAATCTACGGGCCCTGGACGGTCTGGATTCGGAAAACCACTTCCACCAGCTCCTGAGTCTTTATACGTTGGAAGGCCGCATTGATCCCGAGCGCAAAAGACTCAAAACTCACCTCAGAAACATCATTGTCCTGCAGGGACTCCAACTACCGGTAGAGATTCGCCGTCTGCTTGAAGAACAAGCCCTGCTCCAAGAAACCAGCGGTCAAAAAAAGGTTTCTGTGGGTCTCCAAACCACAGCATTTGCAGTGGAGTGGATCGAGGCCATTTTGCAATACCAGAAGTGTCTTGGGGAGCTTGTTCAAAGTGCATTTCAATCGGATCCCGCAGTGGAGTTCACTGTTTTTGCTTCTCTCAAGCAATTCATCAACCATGGGTCGGGTCCCTCCAATTCAGGCGTGGCACTTTTGGGGTCCAAGAAAAAAGAGCCGGTTTTGAACGCTCCAGAGCTTCTTTCGGTGTATATGGACCATCATATCAAGCAAACGGCCAAACAAAAGAAAAATACTGGGTCTACTTCCGTGGACCCCAATACTATGGAAGGCTCTTTGGCTGTGGAACTGGACTTTCTTAATAAATCAGTCTGTTTCCTCAAGTTGGTGGAGGATAAACATGCGTTTGAGAGCTATTACGCTGCGCATTTCGCCAAGCGTTTCTTGAACACCAAAAGCTCTAGCTCCGAAGCAGACGATGTGGAGGATGTGGTGATTACAAAGTTATGGGAAGAAGTGTTTATGGGAAGTCATCATCTCGAGCGTATAGTGAAGATGCGCAAAGATGTGAAGCTGTCGGCGGAGTTGACCAAGGAATGGAGACAATATGTTGTTTCTGGAGGTGAAAACGCTGAGAACCTGGACACCAAAGACGCCAATTTCAGTGGGGAAACCAAAGAAACGAAAGGACTCCTTAATTTGGATCTCAAGATCTGCAACTTGGCGGAGTGGCCCAAGTCCATGACCAAAGACCACCAGATGTTTGGGGCCGTGGAGGGCCAGGTCGGGTTTATATGGCCGAAGCAGCTCCGGCCCACGATGAAAGTATTCGAGGAGTTCTGGCTCACCGGAAAGAAAAACGACAACAAGGCCCTTTACTGGTACCCCAAGTTCGGATCCATGGATCTCTGTATCAGCTATCCTTCCCGGACATACGAGATCAACATGAGCACATATGCAGGGATCATCATGTTACTCTTTGCACCGCAATCACTGGAGGACGACCAGGAAGTTTCTGCATTCGACCAGAAAATCGTGTTGACATATAGCGAGATTTACGAGCTCACACGCATCCCCGAAGCAGACTTGAAGCGACAATTAAGGTCCATTGCTGTGGCCCCCAGGCTGAGGCTTCTTATAAAAAGCCCCATGTCCAAGGATATATGCAGTTCCGACACGTTCCAGCTCAACAGCAAGTTCAAGGCGCCCTCTTCCAAAGTGAAGGTGTTGACGGTGAAATTAGATGGTCCTGAAAAAGCAGAGGAGCCAGCCGAAGAAGCCAATGTGAATGTTCACGAAGGGAAAGAACATCTCATCAACGCGTCCATTGTACGCGTAATGAAGTCCCGGAAAACAATCAAGCACAACGACTTGATCGAGGAGATCATCAAGCAGCTCCAGACGCGGTTCTTGCCGTCGATGATCCATATCAAGCAGCGCATCGAGGATTTGATCGAGAAGGAGTATTTGAGGCGAGACCCAGATCTCCCGGGGGTCTACCACTACATTGCCTAAATGATTCCTAAATGATTCTTAAATGATTCTTAAATGGGCTCCCGATGGACATTGCCTAATTGGGCATTTCGATGGACATTTCTGATGGCACCATAAGGACCATACCATACTGTACCACTAGAATAGTATACAGTACTATGGGCCCGATGGATCACTGGCAGTCCTTTAAGATGTTCCGTATCCTGTTCCGCATCCCACCAAAACACCAATCTGGTGCTTTCCCTCATTGAAAAGGATCAATATGTGGAATGATCGACAATGCTACCGTCAAAATTTTGTGATTTAGCGGGCTTCAGTAAGCTATTATGGTGGGTAGCATGAAGTGATATGGAATTAAAGACACTTGACCATTTCGTCGTGGAGGAGTTCAGATGTGATCCAATTCACGTGCTAATCCCCGAGAAGCGTTAAGCCTAAGACAGCGCCAAGCCCCAACCAGCGCTAAGCCCTAAGCAGCGTCAAGCCCCAACCAGCTCCAACTCCACGAACAGCTTTTCAGCTGCTGGCCCTGGGTGCTTGTTTTCTGTTTAGTGACAAGTTCGATAATTCAGTACAAGTCACTTAGTGTCATCCAGTGTTATCCAGTGTCATTCAGTACAATATACGGTACTTCCGCCAGAGACTCTAGATATTTCAGACGAAACAAATCTTCGGGATGGAAATCTCATTGGGTCGTATCAAAAGGCTACTCATCACTCACAATACCATTTTCTCCGAAGTCGTATAGTGAGGATCTCAAACTACCCTTTACTCACAGTACACCACTGGGGGTTTTATCACAGAATCATGCGCCATTTCAACTACACCATCTCAGCTACACCATCTCAGCTACACCATCTCAGCTACACCATCTCAGCTACACCATCTCAACTACATTGGTGGGACTCTGGTGGAACTCATTGGTGGGACTCTGGTGGAACTCATTGGTGGGACTCGGGTGGGACTGGTATTGGAGTGTATAGTGAGACAGTCACGTAGTGAATAATATTTTGCACCCATTTCGCGGAACTGCGAAAAACCATCAACCACCTCTCCCAGTACTTCCTACTACATCAGACTTCCCACTACATCAGTACCCCCATCTATCCATATATATATCTCCCGTCAATGTATATCTCCCAATCTCCTCTATCCATCTATAACTAGCTAAATATCTATTTTCTCTAGCTATCCATCTTCTAATCTGTGTCTGTATCTACTTAGAGTCTATCTACTTAGAGTCTATCTACTTAGAGTCTACCAATTTCCGTATGTATATCCCCAATGTATTTCTAAAGAAATTACTTTCCGGCTATATTTTTAAAGTTTTACTTATTTTATTATTTTCTTCCTGTTTTACCCAGGTATCTCTTGATATATTATTTCTTAATAACCCTCTGGTTATAATGTCTCTACCGGATAGAAGTGCTGAGTATGAACCGGTTAAACAAATGAAATACTACTAAACTTTTTTACAGTGTTTTTCACAACTATTCAAAGCAGAGCGGCAAAATTAAACAAACCAATCAATCAGAAAGTTTCGTACCACTTCGCCCAGTCTTTCAAACCAAATATCGTAATAGTTTCACGTCAACTTTCATTAGAATTCATTATTTTGAAATCTTAAATCTGGAGGATTGCCTCATATGTATTATATCTGGGAGTCTGTAGTTTCAATCAAGGGCTACCCCGGAATTGGCTGCCAAAACACCCGTACACCCGGCTACCTCAGCAGAAAAAGGCCCAACGCAAACAACCTTTTTTTCATAGTACGGAGAAAAGAGTGGATTTGGTGGAATCCTGGAATTCCGGACTTTAGAATGCATATTTTTGGAGTGAACAATGTTGAGTAGTTCCTTTTAAAGGAGCCTTTGTTTTTATGGTCACGTGACTACCGTTGAGTTCCGGTCTCGTGCTTCTTTCCACTACACCATAAATTGCCAAATATTCAAGGAGAATGTTAATCTGGTAAAAACAGAATAGGTGAAATATTTATTGCTTGAAAGATACACTACTAGATAGGACGGAGTGTACAGTGACCATTTGTTCAATTGTGCTAGTGTGATTCGAAACATTTGCCGCACATACAGTGTTTTTCAAAACTATTCAAATCAGCGCAGCAAAACGTTCAAACCACACTAGCAAAATTAAACAAACCAATAATTCAAAAAGTATCGTACCCTTTCCACTTTAGTTCCGTCCGTTTTGACCCTTGATTGGTACTGTAAGACTCCCAAAAGTAGGACATATGAGGTAATGCTCCAGATTTAAGATTTCAGAATATTGAATTTTGATGAAAGTTGGTGTGAAACATTACGCCATTTGATTTGAAATACTCCGAAGGATACTGTTTTTTGACATACTTATATGATATATGATTATGAGTACTGTTATGGTATAATTGACCGGAATTGAGGACCGCGGCCGGAAATGCCCAGCTACAGGACCTCCAAAAACCCACCACTCCAACCTTTTCAACTAACAAAATATGTATTGTAAAGTCCGGAATTCCAGGATTCCAACAAACCTACTCTTCTTCTGGTACGATGTAAAAAAGGTGTTTTACGTTGGGCCTTTTTCTGCTGAGGTCGCCGGGTGTACGGGTGTTTTGGGTTCTCGCCAGAGCCAATTCCGGGGTAGCCCTTTATTTTAAGTGCAGACTCCTAAATGTAGTACATATGAGGCAATCATCCAGATTCAACATTTCAGAATATTGAATTTTGATGAAAGTTGGTGTCAAACGTCATTTGGTTTGAAAGACTGTGCGAAGGGTACGAAAAATTTTAAATTATTGGTTTGAAACATTCTGCTAAGATGGTTTGAATAGTTTTGAAAAACACTGTATGGACGCGATAGCTTGACCGGAATTGGCCGGAATTGCCCAACTACAGGACCTCCAAAAGAGCACCACGCAAAACGTCTCGCCTCAAAAATATACACGGTGAAGTCCGGAATTCCAGGATTTCAACTAACCCACTCTTCTTCTGGTACGATGTAAAAAAGGTGTTTTACGTTGGGCCTTTTTCTGCTGATGTCGCCGGGTGTACGGGTGTTTTGGGTTCTCGCCAGAGCCAATTCCGGGGTAGCCCTTGATTGAAACTGCAGACTCCCAAATATAATACATATGAGGCAATCATCCAGATTCAACATTTCAGAATAATGAATTCTAATGAAAGTTAATGTGAAACATTACGCCATTTATTTAAGAGACTGTGTGAAGGGGTACGAACCTTTTTGAAGTATGATTGTTGATTCTGTTGATTTTGAAATTAACCATGGACACATTCATCAATGTTGTAGCGAGAGAGATCTACTGAGTTACAAAGATTACAGATATTGGAGTTAAACCTTCAGAAGGAATGTTGAGAAAACAGCTTTTGCTGATTCTCCGAGACCGCAGCCACTCACGTGACTTTATATATGTGAAGGCTCACCTCAATATAAAAGGACAAGCTTCCGCTGTTTTATATCACCACCAAAAATATATACACCACGAAAAGGAGGACATACCAAGATGTCTCCCCACATAAGACCCACCAATATTAATTAGTGTAGTGGTATTGATGTTTACCAATGACTTGGACTGACTTCTTCACAGGTAGCCAATGTTTAATTTTGCTAGTGTGATTTGATAGTTTTGAAAAATACTGTATGTACGGCAAAAGTTTCGAATCACACTAGCAATTGAACAAAGGGTCAGTGTACACTCGGTCCTATCTAGTAGTGTATCTTTTTAGCAGTGGATATTTCACCTATCTTGTTTTAGATCATCCGGTTTTACCAAATTAAGATTCTCCTTGAATATTTGGTCAATTTACGATGTAGTGGTTTTGGTATTAGTGGAAAGAAGCACGAGACCGGAACTTCAACTGTGGTCACGTGACCATAAAGATCACGGCACCTTTAAAAGGCCACCACCAAACCTTTTCAACTACAAAAATATGCATTGTAAAGTCCGGAATTCCAGGATTCCACAAAACCCACTCTTCTTCAGGTACGATGTAAAAAAGGTGTTTTGCGTTGGGCCTTTTTCTGCTGAGGTCGCCGGGTGTACGGGTGTTTTGGCTCCTCGCTAGAGCCAATTCCGGGGTAGCCCTTTATTTTAAGTGCAGACTCCCAAATGTAGTACATATGAGGCAATCATCCAGATACAACATTTCAGAATATTAAATTCTAATGAAAGTTGGTATGAAACATTACTCCATTTAGTTTGAAAGACTGCGGGAAGGAGTACGAAACATGTTGTCGCGCTGGTTTGAATAGTTTTAAAAAACACTGTACCACTTCAAAGGCGTGTTTAACACCGGTCATCATTGGTCATTCCCATTATTCCCATTATTCCCATCATTTCCTAATGTAGTAACCAATAATCTATTAACTTTTGACATGTTATTGTTCAGAATTGCTTAGCATTGCTATACCATGAGCCACCTCTCAAACACCTCTCTCAAACACCTCTCTCAAACACCCCGTTAATTGCTCCTGTGAACCTGCAGTCATCAAACTTGTTGAAAGTGAACAATAAATGTTTATTTCAGAAAAAGGAAGGCTCACGCCCTTGAAATCCTAGACTGCTCTATACCAGCTTTTGAGGCTTATACCAGCTTTTGAGGTTTATACCAGCTTCTTAGGCTTATACCAGCTTTTGAGGCTTATACCAGCTTCTTAGGGTCATACCAGCTTCTTACAGCTAATTTACCTTATCCTATACAATATTAAGATTTAGCTCTCCCATAATCTTTGTGTGAAAATACTTAGACGAGTTACTGAATTCTGTATAACATGGAACTTGTCCAGATCTTTTAGAGCTTGCAGAGTTTCCCTTATATATCCCAGTGTCAGTTAACTAATCAGAATATTGTCACCATTTCCCACCCATGTTGTTTAGCCGAGTAAATACTGAAGTGTAAATACTAGGCCTCTCCTAAGTCTTTCAATTGAAAGCTGCTGCTCATCTTTCCTTCTCTAAAAAAAACACACCTTTGAACTGTATTCAGATAACACAATAGTTTTTAATAACAATAGTTTTTAATATTGGTTTCAGAGTGGATTATGGTTCAGAAGTGTCCCAAAATGGACTTGAGCAACCCGCAACTGAAGATGCAGCTTATACAATGGAAGATTATGCGAAAGGTTTCAACGCTAAATGCCCCGCAAAGTGCATAAATGAGGCCCCGCAAAGTGCATAAATGAGGCCCCACCAACTAGCATAAATGAGCGGCATACAGAAACAAATGAAGCTGGAAGGGGCATATCGGAATTTCACTATCGGAATTTCACTATCGGAGTTTTACTATCGGAATTTCACTATCGACGATAATTAATGGCCAATCACGATCATGCTGAATTCATTTCAATACGGGTGCTGGTATCACTGTGGCACGTGACAGATTTCTCATTTCCAATTATCGCCCCTCCTCTGACCTTTTCACCTTATCATTGCGGAAACAATTGCATGTTTTCATTGTTGCTTCTTAACAATTGCATGTTTTCATTGTTGTTCTATCACATCATGCTGGTTCTTAGTCATTTGGTTCTTAGTCATTTGTTTCTAGATAAACAGGGCTTACTTTAGACCATATAGGAGCTTGATGACTTTTAAGATACAAACTTTTCTCTAGAACCTTGAGCTTATATTGTGAGCTCGGTATTTGCCCCTAGTAAGTGTCTTTGTCCAGCTTACCGGTTAAGTAAAGCTGTTTTCACGTCAATTTTACGACAGGAAATAACGAGTGTATTGTGTGTGACTATATGCTATATGCTATATGCTACAGTGTTTTTCAAAACTATTCAAACCAGCGCAGCAAAACGATTCAAACCACACTAAAAAAATTAAACAAACAAGTAATTCAAAATCTCGTTAACAACTCAAAACATTGTTGTATACATAATAGCAAAGAAACCAGCTCAGTTGCGTCCGTCTTGACCCTTTATTGGTACTGCAAGACTACCAAATGTAATACATATGAGACAAACCTCCAGATTTAAGATTGAAAATATTGAATTCTAATGAAAATTAGTGTGAAACATTACGCCATTTCGTTTGAAAGACTGTGCTAAGGGGTACGTGCGCCCACCAGACCCACAGGAGAGCCAAAACAAATCAACGAGTGCATAAGTGATGGTGGAGATAATATAAATCGATATAAGTCTCTGAAAAACGTGTATAAATAACTATAAGTATGTGAAAAATGTGTATAAATAACTATAAGTCTCTGAAAAACGTGTATTAATGACTATAAGTATGTGAAAAACGTGTATAAATCGATATAAGTATCTAAAATTGTCAACATACGGAGTCAAGGTACTTCGTATTTGTGTTGTATGCAGATATGTTATGTGTAGGTTACTTGCGGGTGAAAACCCTTCATCCGCTTCACACCTCAATTAGAACTTTGGTCGTGTAAGGTACAACTTACATATCCCTGTATATCAATACATATACTAAAACATAGGTTAAAAGTTTTTTTTGGGGGGAGTGCGAAATAAGCACAGTACGTCGCTCGAAAACGTTGCCCGAAAACAATCCCTCGGTGTCCCTCGGTGTCCCTCGAAAACAGTCCCTGAAAATAGTGGCCCCGAATTACACCGGGTGCGCACGGAAAAGACGCGCAGAAATGTACAAGTGCAGAAATGCAGAAATGATAGCGCATCTCGAGGAGGCGGATGTACGGGTGTGCCTGCATGCCAACCCCCACGCGCCCTTGTTTCCAGGCGCGCATTCCTGCCCTGCCCCGTGTGTATGCACTCCCGCGAATACCAAACAGAAGGTCTAAAAAATTCCTACAGCAAACAACTACCCTAGTGTATCCAGCCCCGTGGTTTTTGCTACTACTGTCATTTCCGTTTGCCTGTATAAAGGACCGGCAGTGTGCCTCTTGAGTTGCTACCTTTTGTGGTTATTGTTTTTTTTTTTCCTTTCACTCGTTCGTCTGCCGTTTGCCTCGGCCCTGCCTCGGTATTTCTCTCCTTCTTTCTGGCGGAACACGCCCCGTTGCTAATAATAATCCGCAAATCTTTGAATTCCAGAACAAATCCACGACAAATCCGGACAAAATCACCACACCTGTCGGACCACATTCAGCCAAGTCCAATTTCGAACAATAGACAAATTCCCGCCCAACAATAGACAAATTCCGGAGTTTGCGATTAAGGGTCAACACTGAAGTATTCTGAATTTAGGTCCGGTATTTAGTTGGTCCTAGCTTTCAGTCTCAAAAATCCACACGGGCCTTTCACTACTGTGCTTACTGTGCTGTCTACTTTTTGTTGACAACTGTGTGATTACTGTGTGCTGTGTGCTGTGTGCTGGCTACTGTGTGCTGTCTACTGTGTGCTGTCTAATACTCGTCAACTGTCTAATACTTGTCTACTGAGTACTACCTACTGATTGTTTACTTGCTGATACTGTCTACTTGTCTACTGTCTAATTGTCTGATACTTATTACTGACACTGATACTTGAAGTTACTAAGTCACTTCTTGTACTTCTCTGATACTTGAAGTACCTGATATTTGGTTGTTTGAGTCATAGCTGTACAGTGCATCACTTTGGTTCCCTCTGTTACGTTTCTTTAATTCTTTCGATTTGATTCCTTTCTGAATCCCGATCCTTCATAGTCTATCCAGTCCTCAGTGATATACTATAGACTATCCGATACTGATACCTCCAGACTCCCTCGCTAAAGTCTAAAACGATAAGTCCAATATCCGATGAACGGAAACCTCTACGATATTTCCATCAGCCAGGCCCCTCGCCCGCCCAAAAAGAAGTACACCGGCTTCACTCCCCGTCGCATTGGCCTGGCATCCAATTTGAATGACCAGAAACGGCCCAACGACTACTACTTACTGAAAATCAACAGCTCCGTCACAAGCTTGCCCAAACAAACATCACGATTATCCGACTCGCCCGTGGATATGAGCAAGGATTCCGATGATGCTTCGCTGGTCAACTCCAATCCGTTCGATGTACCAGACTCTCGACTCAGTTCCATCACCATGAACACGCTATACTCCAACAGACCCAGTGAAGCTGGTGATTTTGATGGAAAGCCGGGCTTTTCCTCCATTGACGAAAGAGCTCCCGAAGAGAAAGCTAATGAACTAGCTCCTGCAGATAGAGCCAATGAGAGACAAGAAAGAGCTAAAAAGACCGAGAACGAGAGTCCAAGTGGCTTGGAGAAATGTGTCGAAGATTTGCACTCGTCCATCTCCACCGTCACGCTGCAAGACCCCAATCCCTCGGTTTCCGACCTCTCCATGGAACCTCTACATCAGCCGCAGATGGGCCGACCCAAGATCAGAGCAGCCTCCACTTCCAATGTCTTGGAATCCATGCACACGCCCAAGTTGACCCGTCAGATGTCCGAGACGCTGAACTACATGTTGAGTCGGTCCAAAACACGCTTCTACAACGCCAAAGAGTCCAAGGAGCGCAAACAGCTCCGAAAAAAGGTGTATGAAGAAAATGACGACGATGAGATCCTCTGCAACGACCTAGACTTGGTGTTCAATGTGCCGGTCATCAAAAACAACGGAGATGTCTATCGGTCAGCACGAAAACCGTCGTCTTCATCGTCCATGCTCTCCAGAGACGATATTTCCGAGACTGGAATCGGAAAATACCCCAATACGTCCACGGCATCCATCAACCCGTGTCCGTTGCCAGGAAAACTCTCGCAATCCAGGCTCAACCTTCATATTCCGTCACTGGCATCTTTAGAAGCCGTGGACTCCAGCATCCCCGAGGACAACGCTGTCAACCACTCGTCTTTCTACAGTCTTGATAACGACAGCGAAATTTGCCATAACATCTCGGAATTTTACACCCAACGCTCGCTTTCATACTCCCATATGGCCAAGGCTTCACGTGGCCAGAGCTTGAACTACAAGTTACCCAACTACGTGAAATCGCAAACGTCCATTGAAGAACTAAACTTTGTTTCGCAGGAAAAACTTGACGTATTGGACCAGACTCGGCCCATCAACTTGCCTCCCAAGAATGCCCAAGATAAGGCCAAACACGGCAAGGAAATGCATAAGGTGTTCACGGATCTCGAGTTGGCCACCAAAAACCAAACACTTTCCCGGAAATCCTTGAACGAGCAGTACATTTTGAACCAGCAAACATGGTTCCGGCTCATGATCGACAACGACGACAAGGCGTTCAAGCACAAACTCCATTCAGAAAAAAACAAGCTCCGGGCTTTGAGTTGGGAGTCTCCTGTTTCCGATAAGTACCGATTCGAGTACTTTATGCGGGTTCTCCGGCTGGATTTGGGATCTGATTTCATTGAAAAGGTCCACAGTTCGCTTCCACAGCTTGAGGCCAAGTACCAGTCGTTGCTGCCACAAATCCGGTCGGTGAAGGACTCGCAGTTCAAGCAGATGATTGATAATGTGCTCTCGAGGCCGCTCTTTCTTAACCATTTATCGGATGTGAATACGATCCGGAACTCGGACTTCAGCAGCTCAGCACTTAAGGAGAATTTCATGCATCTTCTATACCTTAAGAGTTTTTCCGAGGGCGGGTTGAAGAAACACCAGGAACTTTTCGTGATCCCGACGTTTTTGGTGATGTTCCAGGGCTCGCAACTGGTGGCAGATATTTACGTGTTGATGGAGATGTTTGAGGCCAGTATCTTCGATCTGGAGATTTTCACATCGTTGAACAAGCGTTTGGCGTGCTGGAAAGACTTGACTATGCTTTCGTCCTCCAGCATGCAGTACAAGATCCTCAAGCGGTTTATGAGTTTGGACGAGTTCGAGTACCTCAACTCCTCGTCGCTTTTTGAGTTGATGATTCAGCTCAACGATAAACTCCCGTTGAGTCTTAGTGCTCCGTCCACTCCAGTAGTGGCGCAAAACGCATTTGCTTCGCTTTCAAAGGTTTCCCTTGACTCCGAGTCTTCTTCAGGAAGTCAACCCAGATCCATGGATACGGTCAATGCTCTTGAAACGTGCATGCTTAAATCGTCGTCCATGAGCTTGGTGGGCATGTTCTTGCAGTTGCTTGTGATCTACTCCAAGTCGCGCTACAAGAAACACAACCTCTTGAAGTTGTACCAGGGCTTCATGTTGACGATCTTCAAGTTCTACCATATCAACTGGAACAGCTGTGTGGATTTGGTGCAGAGCAACAAGTCGATCAAGCTCAACAACAGCTCGGACCAGCTTATCAACCTCGAGTCTTTCATGGATAAGTGGCAGGAGATCTTCAAGAAGATGTGATGTGTGCATCCCTAAGGTGTCACAGGTTGCCGGGGTTACCCATAAGATGGTTCCAAGGTGGTTACATTTGATACAGATGATGTACTTCACGGTGAAATTGATCCAGTGGTATTATGTGTCATCAGGTGTCCATCAGGTTTTATCATTAGAAGGCGTCATTCATAGAAGCATCGCCCAATTACGATGGCATCATGGAAATCATGAGATGAATCCATACAGGCATTTTCATTCAAAGGTGTTATTCAAAAGGTGTTATCACCTAGAAGGTCATCCATCACCTTTTCTTAAGGCTATCCATAAGGGTATCCATAAGGTATAAAGGTCTTATCCATATCCATTAGTGGTTTCCATACACGAGATATCCATAGGGTTTTCCTTAACGTGTTGTCCATCAGGTGATACCATACAGGCTAAGACATATCATTTATCCAAATGATATATGGAGACTACAGATAGATCGAATGGAATGAATGGATACAGGATGATATTCTCTGAGATCCATTTCAGGATGCTAAATTGGTCAGATTGCTGGAAACATGACTGCCGATCATATTAGATTACCGTATTGGTACATTCTTGTACTGATACTGTTCGTTTGACACTGTACGTATTAGTACAGTTCATATGAGTACTTTTACTACTACTCATCATTCATAATACATATATAATCACATATCGTCCATATCAAGCACGATGGCTTCGGGATTTGAAGCTTCTGTATGCACATTTGCAGCGGGTTCAGCTTTGGGTGTAGGCTTGATTTGGGTTGTTTCGGCTTTGACAAACCCGATTGGGTTTATCTCCGCCTTTAACTCCGCCACGTCGCCGAGCCGTTTCAAAAGCTTCCGCTTTTCCCGGAGAACTTCCTTGAACGACTTCTCATCCCCATGTTCCGCCTCGAAAAGCTCCCAGTCGTCCCAAACTTGCTTGAAGAGAGGAAGCGATGGGTGGCCAAGGCCCGTTATGTGCAGGAAAAGCAGTCTTACCCGTAAAAACTCCGATTTTCCCCTCTCAAACGCCAAAAATTGCTTCCCAAATTCAACTGTATCTGCTAGGAATAGCTGCAGATCCTCTATGGCAGAAGAATATGCCTGGCGGAGTAAGAAATCATCGTTTATCTTGACGAGAAGAGCCAAGAGATCTGCATATAGCAGCAGTTTATCAATCGACACCTGTTTTCTCTCTTCCGGCCGGTATTTCCGAGTATCTGCTTTGGATAAGTACTCAATTCCGTTCTGAAGCACTTTGGACGCCTGCACCAATTTGCCATGGCTGCAACAGAATTGGGCATATTGGGCGAAGAGCCTGTATGCAGTATACCCTGGGATTTTGGTCCGGAAACAACGGGAGTGAAGCTCCTGGACGGCTTCAAAAGGTTCGACCTGCATATAAGCACCCATGTACTCCGTCCAGATCAACGCCTGGGCTTCCAGCGAGTGGAATTGTTCTAGACTGGCCTCATAGACGCTGTAGCACTGCATACGGTTCCCTTTCTTGATAAGAAAATTCCCATAATCAAAGAGCATCTGGAGAGAAATGATCTGGAGCAGCATCATGTGTCTGTATGCAGTCTCGACCCGGTCCAGCCCTGTTTCAGGAACAGCTTGGAGGAGATCTAGGTAGAATTTCCATAGCTCCAAGGACCGAGAAAGCGCCACGACATTCTTGGTTTCAGTATCCTTATTCGTTTGAGCTCCGTTGTTTCCATTTTTTCCGTTTTGGGCCGACTTTTGTCCGTTTTCGGAAACAGGATTTCCGCTTTGGGACAGATTTTGCCCAATTTGGAACTTTTGTCCGTTTCTTGCCTGATCCTCTGTCTCCAAGAATAAAACCGCCTCAATATGGCTCAATGCAGCCTCATCGGAAATGCCCAATTTAAGTTCCGTCCACCTCATGTACAAATCAGCCAAGTCCTGCATACTGCGGAACGGCGTCTTCACTGCCCGGGAATAGATGAGTTCCGCCGATTTGATATCTCCCGACTCTAAGTAGACGTCTGCATATGCACTCCAAATGGTCACAAGAGAGTTTTTCAGGGCCGAAACGGCCTCTAGCGGGTTGATGGCACGGATGGCCTGCACATAGGCCTGGATTCGGTCGTTGGTGTTCGGGAGCATGGCAAACCGGTCAATCCAGTGGTCCACGCAATTGGGGTTTTCCCTAATGAACACATCATTGAGTAGAATATTATGGCGGTCGATAAAGGCTTCAAAACGAGCCATTAAAACTTCTACTTCATGAGGGTTTGTGTTGTCCTGCACACAGCGCTCGAGCTGGTTCTCCTCCCAGTTTGTATACCGATCAAAAGCCTCTGATACGTCGTGAATGGAAGTACCTGATTTCAAGGCCAACGAGAAAAGGTGCCGGGCCTTTTCGGCGTTTTTCCGGTCCGAATGGTACTCTGCAAGCCATATTAGCACCTTATACTGGCTTTTTGGGTGGTCGAGGATGGCCGTTTGCGCCAAATGTTCAAAGTATGCATCGTCAGTAAAGTTGGAGTCTCCCAGAAGGATTTTCATGTACTGGTGGAGAAATTCGAGGTCTTGTTTGGGAGGAAGGGCTCGGAGAAGGCCGTTTGCGGTGGACAAATTGCCCAATTCGGCTATTTTTAAAATGCAAAAGTGCTCATTGATGGGAAGTTTAGCACGAGAAAGCGATAGGGCCTCAAAAAGCCGCTTATAAATGGAAACAAGGGTGTGGGAGGGGATGGTGCTTGTATGCAGGACGGCAAGTTTTGACTCGGCCAAGTCCAAGTAGATGGTCCACAATTTCAGGTGATGCGACAGGTCCAAGCAAACCAAAGCCTGGTCTAGAGTATGCATCAAATCGGGTAGAGATTCGGGGTCAGTTGGCATATTCAGCAGTAGAAGGTCAATGAGGGCGAGCCAATATGCAGGAGTATCCCTTAGAACCAGAAGGGCCCTTTTGTAGAGTCTGATAAGCACCGGCCGTTTTTCACTGCCCCAGGGTAGCAGCAAGTAAGCGTTCCAGAGAAGGGAAGAGGCAGGGAGTGCACATACGGCCCGTTCTAGCACGAACACGGAGCGGGGCCAATCGCCGGCGACAGCGTCTATATACAGGATCCAGAGGTTCTCGTCGTCGGTATTCACCAAGAGGTCCTCCTCGAAATGCTCATAACCAGCAATAAGTTCCTGGAGCGTCATAGTACCACTATTTCTTTGTTTGGTGGTAGATGAGCTGCGCGCACTAAGCACAGGTTTATGTGTTGAACATGTGAGATGTCCTGACCCGTGTATGCAGGAAGGTGGTACCTGCAGTACAGCGGAATTGGATGAAGGGACGAGTCTCATAAGGTTCCGAGGAATGTATAAGTGCAGACGGATAATATAAACCGTGACTTGGTGTCAGGAGTCATAATGTTTGACTTCAGACAAGGGATTAACAAGTCCGGTATAGGAGAACGGAATTCATGGTAACGTGGTATATAAAGAGGGGATCTCTCCCATGATAGAGGAGTATCGAATAAGACCACAAAACAGAGATTCTAGTTAATATACGTCGCACAAGTATCGATTACAAACAAACAATGAACACTAGTGTCCCAGAATTGTTACAACTCATAAGAAGAAACAAGATAAGCATTCCAGTCTATGCAAGTCTTTATGGAAACTCTCAACACTTTTAACCAGCGCGCACCTTATCTTACAACTATATAAGTACCTCAGATTTCTCCCTCGGAGGAATCATCGGTGAATGAACATAGTAAACAGAGTACCTGACGTAACAAGAATCTAACAGTTTAATTTTTATTTAATTTATTTATTTTGGAGTCACACAATTACAGACAGACAAGGCTAGAGTTGGTAGACATGGCGAGACATTGACTATAGACAGTCAGAGACAGTCATAGTCTTCAATCTATTTTGTTCTATTTTGGTAAATATTTTCTTGTCACTGATAGTATTGTCTCCATTGATATGTGGACTGTGAACTGAGTGCAATCATTTATGCGCTTATCTGGGATGACACCAGACAATAGCCTTTATATAGACTGGATCTGAATGGCTGTCCCGATTAGGCACTGGCCTCCACTTCGTCCACGCTTTCTGTACTCCTGTTGCTTGTAATCCTGTTGCTTGTAATCCTGTTGCTTGTAATCCTGTTGCTTGTAACATTGCACAAAAAAGAGCTTGTAACATTGCACAAGGAAGACCTTGTAACATTGCACATAACAGAGCTTGTATCATTGCACAAGAAAGAGCAGTGTACAGTGAGTTTTTTAGTGTCAAGAAGAAGGACTTTTTGGTGTCAAGAACAGTGAGTTTTTTTGTGTCAACAACACCCGGGTCAGGAGTTTGATAAGCTAATTTAACCGACTATTATTGACTGGCTAAGTATTTCTGACTAACTCACTATTACTGGCTGACTCACTATTACTGGCTGACTCACTATTACTGGCTGACTACGGCTATTAATTTAATCTACTATTAGCAAACAGAGTATGGAAAACTGTATGCTAAGAAGACAATGTTAGGAACAGTGAATATCCGGTTGGATGTTGTTTTTTTTTTTTTTTGATCCTACTCTAGATCTGACCGACTTGAAATTGGATAATGGGCGGAGGCTTCAAAATGCTGATTACTATTCATGCTGGGGCTATGAATCTTTTTGAGTCATTACTACAGAGAGGATTGTAGATCATTGTTTTCAATGACATTGGCCGCATGAAGCTGTTCCTGCTCATACACATGGACAAGTGGGTGGACCAGATGGCCGTTCAGGAACGGCTTGTACATATCAAGATGCCGCATATCTCTGCAAGATAATTGTACATTGACCATGACGAGTGTGATTATAGAGACTACAACATCAGTAACGATAAAAAGTCTTCGGAGGATACGGACTACACCAGTGATAGTGCGTAGTCAATCCGGTGCAGTGCTGTTGAACATGTGAGTGTTGGAACATGAGGAACCAGCACATCTCTGATGTACTGCATGTTCCATGTGACTGCATGTAAGCAGGACAGATGAAACAGTGATATGCAGGAACAGACGAGAGTGGACGACGGAATTGGACAAGCCTCATAAAGTTTCGAGGAACGGATGAGTGCAGACTATTATTGTATTCGGGTCTTGGCGTCAGGAGTATTCAGGTTTGACTTTAGACAATTGCCAAGTCCACACCCAAAAGCAAGGAGTTTAAGGTGAAAATGGTATATATTGAGAGGATTCCGCTCTAGGTAGAGCAGTATCACAAGTAACCATAATAACACGGATCTCCTGGTACACATTAGTAGCACAACTAAGACAGAGAGAAATGAACAAAGACATCACCGTTCCGGATCATGAACTCAAGAGAGGTAAACTTCAACAGACGATATAGAATAAGAGACGACATTGAGTTGATAAGAGTACTGAGTATAACTTAGATATATAATCGTTCCAGTCTATGCGTTAGTAGATGACAAAGCGCAACATTACCCATCCTTTACTTCCAACTTCTCACACCTTCCACACCTTCCACACCCTCCACACCTTCCACACCTTCCACACCTTCCACACCNCTTTACTTCCAACTTCTCACACCTTCCACACCTTCCACACCCTCCACACCTTCCACACCTTCCACACCTTCCACACCCTCCACACCTTCCACACCTTCCACACCTTCCACACCCTCCACATACCAAGTCAAACAAAAATCTCGTTTCTTAATGTAACACAATTTTGTATAAACTCTGACCTCTTGTTTTATACCCTGGGATTGGGAGTTCAGGCAGACGACTCTGACAATTGAGTCCCCTACTATGCACTTCCAATGATCTCTATAAGCCTGTACAGTCTTCAGTACAGTCTACACTACACTACACTACACTACACTACACTATACTACACTACATTACACTACACTACACTACACTACACTACAGTCTATAAGCCTATACTGTCAGTATATACATTCTCTGTTCCAGTACACTACTCATAGACTTCATGGCTGGTGTTTCTGAGAAGTGCGAATAGAAGCAATCTATAGCTGCTAGGATAAAATAGACGTGAAACACGCTTCGCTAGTGACCCTAAGAATCTAACCCACATGAGTCCTGTACACACCCATCTCCTTTCATCGGCATCCCACCTAGTCACCCGTGCAGAAGACAGTGGAGGGGTGTGGAGCGGTGTTGTGAGTTTATGGGGTGGGAAATAGGGGTTCAATTGATAGAGAGGATGAATACTGAATCGGGTCTGAATTGGTTTGGATGGAATGGTAATATTGGGATTCACCTTGGATTTGGAAATGGCTTACTACATATAAGAGAAACGTTTGGGGGGGAGAAACGGGCACAGCACCGATACCGAGGATGTGGAGCGGGAATAGAAGCTCCCGTAGAAGCGTAGTAGTGGGTTCCAAGAAAAGAAACGGCAAGCGAAGAAGGGGGGCCGGCAACGAAACGGCAAAAAGAATCGATGCAAGAATACGGCCATGGGCTGTGTTATGGGGAGTATATAAAGTGGTCTTGGCCGCTGATTTCTTCTCTCCACTCCAACTGGCTTCCCAATCTTTGGTGACTTTCAAGTGACTTCTCCATTTTTTGTGACTTGTGAATTCTCCATTTTTTGTGACTTTTTAAGGGACTTCTCCATTTTTTGTGGCTTGTGACTTCTTGGCTCCCATTACTTCACCTCTCTTCTTCTCCTCACTATGTTAAGCTTCATGGTCCATAGGTTCATATGGATCTGTGTGGACTTCTATTTGGACAGTGGGGTCTGCTGCTCCATTGGACAGTCAAAATGAACCAAAGGGCTTGAAGTTGGACATTGACATCTTACACGGGAACACTCTTGAAGACGCCTCTGCTTTTAACACTCCTGGCCTAGTCAAACGATCCGGGGATGCGGTGCTTGAGCTCAGAAATATGGCCACGTATTACCAAGCTACGATATACGTGGGCTCCAACCGGGAAAAGTGTACTGTGCTGGTGGACACCGGGTCTTCAGACTTGTGGGTCATGAGTAGAGATGTGAGATGCGGCTACCAGCCTCCCACGAACCAAAATGGAAAGGGTGCCATGGTTAACCCTTACTCGTGGTCGAACTTTGACGATGATCTGGAGGATGACGACGATTACGAAGAATATCTGGAGGATGACGACGATTACGAAGAATATCTGGAGGATTCCGAGGGTTCTGAAGATTTTTATGGATCCAGACTTTATTCTAGATCCTTTAATAGTGTTCTGGAGCTTGGGAATGACTCCAGAAAAAAGAGATTCAAGTCTAAACGTGACGCAGACTCCCAGAACTCCCGAACCTCCCAGGCATTCACTCTGAAAAACACTCAAAACACACAAACCTCAACTGATCCGTTCCATAAAAACCCTAATGCGTGCTTGGCCTATGGCTCATTCAATTCCACCGGTTCCAGTACCTTCAAACTCAACGGACAAGCACTATGCTTCTTCGAGTCCAGCATCGGACCAGGGTTTGCCAATACAGAAATCCGAATGCCATTTGGTGTGGCCAACCAATCTGTGACCATACAAGGGACTTTGGGAATTGGGCCAGTA